>JBDJHY010257110.1:0-10567 GCA_039654485.1 Withania somnifera
TTGTTTTATTTTTTGTAGCAAGATCCACTTGCAATGGCTTACCAACAGCAGAAGCCAAGGAAAACAGTGCTTCTTTAGATGATGATTTCCCTCCTCTACAAAGAGCTCCAATTATGGGAAAGGGTAGAGCCAGAGCCCATAAGTGAGTTCGGGCTAGAGTTTCTTGACCTGATCCTGTATCTGCAAATAAAACTCTTCCATATACACTGATGCCACTCGATGAGGAACTCAGAGGGATGCAGCGATACATGTGCTTTATGTTTGGTGGGGTGGCTACTAATGGGGCCTAGTCTTCAGTACAAAGAGCAACATAGGGTGCCGCATCTCCTCTAGTTCATCCAATAGTAGTGGCAACAACAATTCTTCCTCCACAACCTATTTTTGTAGTACATGTAGTTTTGGTTCAGCTTGTGGTTGCTAATATGACTTCTAAGGAATGATACCTACATGCTAACATCACCCATATAAGACCCTTGAGATTTTATGATGAATCTAGAAAGGATCCCCATGAGTTCATAGTAGCATAAGGGGAGAGATTATAGACTTTGGGTTTGAGGGAGTCACACGAGGTTGATTTTATTGGTATCAGTTAAAGGGGTTGGCTAAGGCATAATGGAGACTGCACAGAGAAGGCAGAATGGTGGGTCGCCACCTATGAGTTTTCACTAGTTTTTTGGGGCTTTTATGACTAAGTTTATTCCTCAGAGTGTTGGAGAGGGACTCATGGATTAGTTTCTTGGCTTGCATTAGGGGTAGATGCTAGTTACCTAGTATGAGACCCGCTTCACAAAGCTTTCTAGATATACAACCACAGTTACGCTGACAGAGGATGAGTGGACTCAGTGTTTCACAACTAGATTAAGTTTAGAGCTTCAGATGGTAATTGAGTTATTTCTTGCACAGGGTAGTCCATTCCTTATATTAGTTGACCACACACGTTCCTTGGAGAGATAATATTGCTCGACCCAAGAGGCAAAGATAACAAACAACACCATCAGTGTGAGTAGTGGTCCTCGGTTCACTTAGAGGTAGAAGGATAGACGTAGGCCTCAACAATAGCAGCAGGCCTAACAAGGGTAGTCTGGATTAGCTCAGGCTTCTAAAGCCAATCGATTGTGTACAAAGTAGTCGGCTCTCTAGGAGAGCAATTACTAAGTCTCGAGACCATGGTGGCTAAGATGGTTCAAATAGAGATTTAGTTTAGGTAATAGCCTATATTTTTTACGAATGTGACTAGATAGGCCACTTTTTAAAAGAGTGGTCGTAGCATCAGGCTATTCAACCAATAGCACAGATTATAGAGCCTTCATATGAAATACCACCACCAATTAGAGATAGTCATGTAGTGGCTCATGGTCACAATGGTTGGGGCCAGTGGGGTACAAGAGTGAGACAAGGGGGAGATTAGCAGGGCAGTGGATGCTGAAAGTTATATGCCATACCTGATAGAGCCTAGGCTGAGGCTTCTAATGTTGTAATCACAAGTATGTTTCTTGTTTGTGGTCAACTTGCTTTGTTTTTTTTATCTTGGTTCTACACATTCTTTCATTCTGGGTATATTTGCCGCAGTTAGTAATTGTGTATGAGACTTTACCTATGCCCATAAGAGTAACCACTCCTATAGGAGAGTTTTTAGTGGTGGATCAGATTCACGGGGCTTGTGTTTTCACTATACAGGAGTTAGACACTTAGGATGATCTTCTGGCTCTAGAGATTATCGATTTTGATATGACATTAGGGATAAATCATTTTCCCTGAACTTCACAGTTCTAGACTATTCCATCAAGACTGTTATGTTATCTGTGCGTAGTGTACCCCCGATAGGTTGCAAGGTTCTACTAGTCATTCCCTTGTGTGGGTTATTTCATGTGTTTAGCCCGCCGAATTATAGATGGGGGTTGTTTAGCTTACTTAACTTATGTTCATCATCTGAGTGCTGCTCCTCCTTCCCCTAATATGAGCCCATTATTAGAGACTACCTTGATGTTTTTCCTAGCGTTCCACCCGAGTGTGTTGTTGATTTTGCTGTAAAGATTGAGTTCATGCCCATTTCAATTTCACTTTACCATATGACTCCAACAGAGCTCTGGGAGCTCAATACTCAGCTACAATATTTGATTGCCAAAGGTCTTATCCATCCCAGTATTTCCCCGTGGGGTGATACAATATTGTTTGTGAAAAAGAAGTACGAAACTTTGCACGTGTACATTGATTTTAGACAGCTGAATAAGGTTACCATCAAGAATAAGTACCATCTACTATGGATTGATGGTCTTTTTTACTAGCTCCAAGGTAATATTGTCTTCTCAAAGATTTACTTGAGGTTAGGTTACCACCAATTGAGGATTCAAGCTGAGGATATCCTGAAGACCACTTTTCGGGCTAGGTATAAGCACTTTGAGTTCTTTGTTATGGATTTTTTGATGACTAATGCCTCATCTGCCTTCATGTCTCTTATGAAAAGAGTTTTGAAACCCTATATTAGTTCCTTTGTGATTATATTTATTGACCACATCTTGGTTTACTTCCAAAGTCAGGAGCAGCACGGGAGCACTGGAGGACTGTACTACATACTTTGAGGACTAAGAAACTCTATGCTAAGTTCTTGAAGTACCAGTTTTGGTTTGAATCTGTAGCTTTCTTGGGATTATGTCTCATTTGTAGTAGGTATTAGCATAGATCCCACGAATATTGCAACGTTCCTAGATTAGCCTCAACTTACTCTCCCTCTGAGGTTCATAATTTTATTGGATTAGTTGGATACTATAGGAGATTTGTGCAGGCTACTCATCCATAATAGCTCCTATGACTAGATTGAACTGGAAGGAGGTTCCTTTCTAGTGGTTTGAGGATTGTGTCTCCAATTTCCTAAGGCTTAAGGAGTTGCTCACTTCAGCACCAGTATTGTCACTTCCAGAGGAAGGCCATCCATATACAATGTACTTTAATGCTTTAGGTATTATTTAGGGTTTGTATTGATGAATCATGGAAGAGTTATTACATATGCTTCATGTCATTTGATGGTTCATGAGCGTAAATACCCCACCCGTGATCTGGAACTAACACAGATTGTC
This sequence comes from Withania somnifera, assembly GCA_039654485.1. Lineage (NCBI taxonomy): Eukaryota > Viridiplantae > Streptophyta > Magnoliopsida > Solanales > Solanaceae > Withania > Withania somnifera. The sequence goes on from JBDJHY010257110.1 coordinate 3,075, forward strand.
TTCGCTCTCAAGATTTAGAGGCATTACCTTTAGAGTTCATTGTGAGATTTTCACCGAACACTTTATCTTACGGTATATATGTTGACAGAGGGAGCTAAATTTGAGATAGAGATGATGGGTTGATCTTTTGAAAGACTATTACATTAGCATCCTTTACCATATGGGAAGGAAAAATGTCATTGCAGATGCTTTGGGCTAAAAGACGATTAGTATGGGCAGCTTGGATTTCATTTAGTTTCAGAGAGACCATTAGCCTTGGATATCCAGGTTTTGGCTAACAACTTGATCAAGTTAGATATTTTATACCCAACCAGAGTTCTTGCATATATTAAGGCTAAACCAACCTTATTTGATCAAATCCGATAGCGACAGTATGAGGATAGGTCCTTAGGGGCGTATGTAGGAGTTAGTTTTGAGTGGTGATTATAGTGGTGCTTCATTGGTTCAGATGGTGTGTTATTTATCATATTTGTGTTTTGATGATTAATGAGTTGATTTAGACTATCCTTTGTGAGGCATACTGTACCAAATATTCCATACATCAGGGGATATCGAAGATTTGTAGAGATTTGAGGCAACATTTTTTGTGGCAACACATAAGATCTAATATCACAAAGTTGTGTTCCGGTGCTGAACTATCAATAGGTGAAATTCAAGCTCTGGATACCTGGTGGTATGATGAAATGACTCACGATTCATGAGTCGAAGTTAGAGAGAATTACAATAGATTTTTTTCTTGACTTTCTCTTACTTCTAAGTGACATGATTGCAGTTTGGTTATCATGGATCGATTGACCAGGTCCACCTGCTTCCTTCTAACTTCATCATCTTAGGGTGCTGAGAGGCTTACTATCTTTTATGTTCAAGAGGTCCTTCTCCTGTATGAGGTATTGGTTTTTATTATTTCATATAGGGTTACATAATTGACTTTACATTTTGGAAGACAATACAACATGAGATGGGTACAGAAGTAGCTCTGAGTACTGTTTTTAATCCGCAGACTGAAAAATAGTCCGTATGGACTATCCTGGTGCTTAGGACATGTCACATGCCTATTTTTTCAATTTCGGTGGTAATTAGGATCATCATTTGTCCTTGATAGAGCTTTCATATAATAAAAGCTACCATTCCAGCACTTAGATGGCACTATTTGAGGCTTTGCATATTAGATATTACAAATCACCGATTTGTTCGTATAATAGTGTGAGGTTCTTCCATAGAATTTGGATTTGGTTTGAGATGCTACATAGAGATATAGGATTTCAGTCTTGTCTATGGGTAGCACAAAGTGGGAAAAATTGCTAGGCATATTGTAGGCTTTGGCCCTTAGTGTTGATGGTGTTTTCATAGGTTTTACCTATAAAGGGAGTTATGAGATTTAGTCGAGGGGGAGGGGGAATCATAGCACAGGTTTATTGGGCCATATAAAATTACTAAATGATTTGGCACTATTGCATACAGATTGGCCCTGCTTTCTATGCTAGACCCATCCAGTGTTCTCCATAATAAGTCAGTTCAGTTGAGTAACTGCTTAGCATATGTAGAGCAGCATGAGGCCATTTTAGAAAGGATGTAAAATGGCTTAGTTCTGAGGATATTCCTATGGTGAATTTTCATTGGGATTGTTGTACGTTCGAGGAATCTACCTGGGAGATGGTAGAGATATGCACACCTAGTATCCTCATCTTTTTAGATCTTCAAGATTTCTTTCTCCTTGATTTTCATGGACAAAATTCATTTTTAGTGGTTGATGTTGTAATGACCTTCAGGGTTATTTATGTGTTTTTATGATTTATCTATGTTTAGAGAATTCTTGTAGCTTCCCTAGGTCATTTGTGTCCTATGGGAATCGATAGTTCAGTTCCCTAGTAGTTCTATAGCTTTGTATGCTTCTCAAGGTGGCTAGACTCTTTTTGGAATTTTAGTGGAATTGAAGTTACTTAGTTCCTCCTTGGTTATTTCTACTCCAGGTCCTTGTTTGCTCAAACTATATTGGATAATCATTTCATCAGTTCCTTGAGTCGAGAATATCATTTTAATGAATTTTACATATTTGGTTTGTTGAAATCAGACTCTGTTTCCATTTTTTACGTCTTTGAGAAAATTAGAATTAGTAAGTAACAGTGGATACATGATCGATAAATTAGCCAAATGGATGATAAATTGACAGCTGATAAATAGGCAAGTCGGTGATTGGTATGTATAAAGGTTCATCTCAACATTTCTTATCCATTTCTCAAATATTCATCAAGTTTCAACCTTCTTGAGAGTTGATCTTGGGATATCCAAGGCTTTGTCGATAAAGGAGACTCCATCTACAATATGTATATTCTCCACGATTGTTGGGCAGTATGGAGCTATTTTCTCACTTCATCTGACTGTACTTACTTAGACTATAACAGTGTTTTTTGTAAATGCCTATATGGATACAATTGGATTTTTACCGTGTTTTTGACATGCTTACATGTATGGACTTGAGTTTTCTACAAAGATATGATATATGGGCTAAACTCGAGTTTTTGTAATTTCTAGCCTGATGACTATGCCTTAGATGGCTTTTTATGAGGTTTTATGTGTGGGTTTAATTCCCTCAGTGAGCCTTATTAACTTGGGTAGCTATGCTTAGGGCATGTTTTATAGCATAAGGAAGGGGTATTCAGTGGAATAGTGGTATACCATTTGAATCTTTTGTGAGTCCTGCGGTGGAATAATGGTATACCTTATTATTGGAGGGGGAATATATAGGGTTAATATTGTTACATTTACTTTTCTGCATCCTTTTGCATTGCATTCTTTCGCGATTAGTTGTACCCATCGGGCTTACGAAGGAAGTCATATTGGGTTTCTTGTATGCCTGCTTGTACCTGTAGGTAGTATGGGATACCAGTAGGTTTTGTCTACTAGCTAGGCTTCTTGTTGTATCATATCTAATGTTGGTGTATTTCATTGATTACCATGCTTTCCTAATTAGCCATTATATTGTTACATTTATATGGCTATGCCGGAGCTCCTGGTATGTGTCATGCTGTTCTTGGGACTTAGATTCACTATTAGCCAACCTTTCAAAGTATGTTCTAGTAGTTATCATAACTATCTCCTTTATATCTTATATTTATATGTTTTTACCTTACTTGATGATGATCGCGCTTTACCTTATTTATGCTTTCTTTTACTGGTCGCCTTTGATACCTATTGGGTATCCCTGTTTTTGATACTCTTACTACACTTCTGCATCTTTTTTCATGATGCATATCCAAGTATAAGTTAGTAGGAAGATGTGATCGTCTAGGCTATATAGGAGCTACTTTGGAGACACAGTGAATAGTTAACGTTCAGGTTGATCAATTCTCTTATTGATACAGTGTTGTCCTATTTTGGTTTAGGATAGCTATTTGTAGTGTTTCCCCTCTTAGAGGCTTGTATTTATTTTTTTTAGTATATATGCAGACGCTTTACAACCATGATATCAGTTTTTGGGTGTTTACTTTCTGTGTTTAGTTCTACTATTCTATTTTCTTCTATCTTCTATTACATTTTCTTTTAATCTGTTTTACATCTTCTTTTCATCATTGATCACTTTGGGATAGGGTTTGGTCTAGTCTATAGGTGGGATTTAGATGTTATCACAACTCAATTTTTTGGTCGTGATATTTGGAGGCAAAAATAGGATTTGAGGCATACTTTTCATTCACTTTATCAATAGAAAGTTTTTTTCATAAACCAAAGACTTGAGAATATCTTTTCTTCCCTCCGCAACAATAATATGTTCTCTAGAACCAAAAAACTTTTTTTCTCAACATTATCTACTATAACAGATTCATCATTTGCAACATCAGCTGGAATTTTCTTCCCTCTGCAACTATAATATGCTCTCTAGAATCAGAAAACTTTTTTTTTTCTCAACAGTATCTACTATAACAGATTCATCATTGCAACATCAGTTGGTTGGGTGGATCAACCAGTGTTTTCTTGCTTCGTGTAGTGACATCTAGGCAATGACTATTATTTTTCGATAAGGAAAAACATCACTTGGCAAGGAACCTTTCTTCCTTTGATTCATAGTTGTAGAAAGTTGGCCCATTTACTGTTCAAGTTGCTATATGGAAGTGGCATGATATTCGACTAATTATGTCACACTAGATACATCACCCCGTATCCCCTTTATACCTTGATTAGAATACTCTACCCATTTCAACACCTTCTAAATCGTCTCTTCCATTCAAGAGTATTCGCCTGATGCACTATCTCTACCCCTTTGTGGGGTACATATAATTTACTTTGGTCCTTGTAGTAGTCATATTTGTAGTAAACATCTTTTCTATAATCATCTTTAAAGTAGTAATCTTTTTACTAGTCTCTCTTCTTGTTATAGTCCGAACTAGTTACCTTTTCCTTGGTAAACCCCTGACTAGTTGTTGTTAAACTTAGCCTCCTCTTCTAGATCAGTATAGTACTCCTCATGTCTAAGATCCTTCTCTTTTGTAGCCATAACATTAGCATTCTGAGAAGTCACCACGATCAAATGTTTGGTGATTAATTCAATATGCATTTTCATATGGTACATTTCCGGACCATGTCCTTCTTTCTTACAACATTATTCTATATAGTCACCTTCTTAAAGTAGTGGCTAGGAGCAACTTTAGCATCAGGAGTATACCAAAATATATTGGTTCCTATCATATGATTACTTAGGTGACTAACAATTTCTTAAGTATGAATCATAAAGAACCTCTGACAATATTTTCTTCTATTGGCTTGTTATTGAATTAAACGACCTATAGAAACTCTGCCAAAATATTGCATCATTAAAATCTAGGGGCGCCAATAAATTAGGTTAAGTTAAATTTGGGCAAGTCAAAATGGGTCAACCCCAAACCGACCTAAATATTCTTAGGTCAAAATGGGTTAAGTAAAGGGTTATAACCCAACTTACCCAATTCTTACTAAGTTTTAATTTATTTATTTGTTGCTTTATAGAACAACAACAATGTACCCAGTTTATTTCCACACATCGAGGGGTATGGGGAGGGTAGAATGTACGTAGCCTATGCCACTACCTAGGTCAGTTAGAGAGGTTGTTCCCAAAATATCCTCGGCTCAAGTTAGTATAATATACAAAATATAAAATGTAAAATGTAAAATATAATATAAAATATAGAATATAAAATTAAAAATATAAAAAAATGCATAATATACTGGAACGACATAATTAGAAGACATAAATAATAACAAATAATAAATAAGACAATAAGGTCAATAAGGTAACGACAAATGCTAACCTACCCAAAAATATGGAAGCCAGAATCTACATCTATGCACTATGACTCTTAAGCCCCTACAGTAGTAAAGCTATCACCCAACTAAACTAACCTCAAACCTACTAACCCACTACCCTAATACTCATCCTCAACGACTTTCTATCTAAGGTTATGTCCTCGGTCAAATGTAACTTTTCAAGTCCTATAAAATCACTTCTCTCTAATGATGTTTTAGTCTACCTCTTCCTTTTTTGAACCCATCCCTCGCCAACCTCTCACACCTCCATACAACGGAATTCGTATCCCTCCCAAGCATATGTATGAATAATCTCAATCTCACCTCTCGCATCTTATCTTCTACTGCAGTTACCCCCATACCTCTAATAACCCCATTTCGGATCCTATCACACCTAGTAAACCCACAAATCCATCATAACATTCTCATCTCCACCACCTTTAACTTCTGAAAGTTAGACTTTTTAATTGGTCTACACTTTGCCCCATACAACATAACCGATCTAACTACCACTTTGTAAGAATTACCTTTTATTTTAAGTGGAAATTTCCTATCGTATAAGATCCTAGATGCAATCCTCTATTTCATCCATGCTGTACCAATACGGTGGGCAAAAATACTCATCAATCTCTTTATTACCCAAGATCATAGACCCCAGCTACTTAAAAGTATCCTTCTTGCATATAGCCTGAATATCCAAATTCACTATCACTTCCTCCTTCTGCTCTACCTCACTAAACTTATACTCCAAATACTACATTTTGTACCTGCTTCGTTTAGAACCTTCATATTTAAGAGTTTATCTCCAAACCTCCAATGTGGCATTAACTGCTCTTTGAGTTTCATCAATCAAAACTACGTCATGTAAAAAAATCATACACCAAGGTACATCGCCTTGAATTTCCCACGTTAAAGCATCCATCACCAATGAAAATAAAAGTAAGCTAAGGGTCGACCCTTGGTGCAACCCCATAACAACTGGAAAATGATTCGAGTCTCCTCCAAAAGTTCTTACACATTAGTTAGCTCCATCACACAGATCCTTAATCACTCTAACGTACATCATACGAACACCTCTAGACTCAAAAAACCTCCAAAAAACCTCTCTAGGGAATTTATCATAAGGTTTTTCTAGATCGTTGAATATCATATGTAAATCCTACTTCCTTTACTAGTACTATGCCACCTATCTCCTAACTAGAAGTACCTCCTCTATACTCGAGCGGCCCAATATGAATCCAAACTAATTTTCAAAGATAGTCATCATTTTCCTTAAACTCAACTCAACTACCCTTTCACACACCTTAATCGTGTGACTTAGGAACTTAATACTCCTATAGCTGTTGCAATTTTTGATGTCACCCTTGTTCTTGTACACCTGGATCACTTACTCTATCTCCATGCTCTAGGCATCTTCTTCATCATGAAAAAAATGTTAAACAACTTGGTTAGTCATTCAATACCTTCCCCTCAAGATCTCTTCCAAAAGTCCACCAGAATCTCGTATGGCCCATCGGCTATACCCTTAAGCATCTTGAAAATAACATTCTTAACTCCTCTAATCTAATACGCCTATAGTAACTATAATCATGACATCTCTATGAGTGATCCAAATCACCTAGCATAATGTATGTGTCTTCCATATTATTTAAAAACTTAAGGAAGTATGATTTGCATCTCTTCTTAATGTAGATATCCTCTACCAAAACTTTACCATACTGTTCCTTAATAAATTTCACTTGGTCAAGGTCAAGAATCCACCTCTCCCTCATCCTGGATAGCCTATATAATTTCTTATCCCCACATGTGAACTCTAATTCTAGATAAAGTTTCTCAAAATCAATTGTCTTAGCTACCATAACCACTAAATTCACCTTCTTTATTACCTTCCTATACTCCTCCCTATTCCATCTCTTATCCTCCTCGGTCTTACTCTCTACCAACTTCATGTAGGATCCTTTCTTCACCTGAACCTTCACTTGAATTTCTCCATCCCACCACCAATCCTCTCAATATCTCCCTAGCCGACCTCTTGAGACACCCAAAAACCTCCTTTACTGTGTCCTAATTGCAACTAGCAGTCTTATCCCACATATTGTTTGTATCCCCACAACTCTCCCACGCCCCTACCTTCACCAATTTCTCCCCTATATGTAGGGAACTTGCCATTGTCAAGCTTCCCTATCTAATCATAAGTCTATCATTCACAACTCTCTTCT
>JBDJHY010257119.1:0-10567 GCA_039654485.1 Withania somnifera
ATCTTTCCATCTTTAAGGTAAAAGAAGAACCTAGCCTTTGGAAAATCTCTACTCCCTTCCTACTAGAGGAGAGGATTATTAGGAAACTGGAAATGAACAACTCTAGTCCTAAAGTCAATGTAAGCATGGCATGAATGGAGTCAATCCATGCCTAGAATAACATTGAAATTTACCATGTCTAACTCATGTAGATCAGCTAGAACTACCATCTCCAAAATAGATACTAGACAATTTCAATAGACTTTCTCAACTACTATGGATTCCTCAATAGGATTTAACACATATAAGGACTCAGAAAAAACCACAGGGTCAACATCACATGTCCAAGCAGAAAATAAGGATACAAGGGATAGGCTGGATCAGGGGTCTAACAATGTATAAACACTACAACCATGCATCTGTCACCACATCAGTAGACTTCTCCTGGTCCTATCTGCAAGCTAAAGCATATATCCAATTCTTACACTGAGCACCACTGGTACTAGTAGCAGTTCCTGATGAGCTAGGCAGGTTGCTGGTGCGGATGTCATACTATCTCTACCTCCTTGATAATACATGGGAAACTCCCTAATCTGTTGACCTAGCTTACAATACCTAAAATACCCCTTAGATAGTCAATAACTCAGAGTATGACCTGTCTGACCACATCCATAACATCCATCCTAACCCAGCATGCAATGACTAAGATGGTTCTTACAACACTGACTACACAAATAATAATGTGACCTCCTGTCACACTACCCTAAAAAGTTGTTTGATCCTGATTATGGTTCTGAGATTTTTTGGAACTCTGAGTAGGAGTACTGAAAAAATAAGGGAGAAGTATTTCATTGTTACCTCTACCTCATAACTGACTTGGAATGACTGGACAAGGATTGTATAGTCTTGGCCCTTTTATTGTGATTACTCTCCCTCAATCAGGTCTTTTCCTTTTCAATCTGCTCAAGATAGATGATCAACTTGCCGATATCACAATCTTTAGACAACGTAGTTACTATCACTTCCTAGATCAAATATAGGGAGAGGTTTGACATGAACATATCCATCTCTTTGTGCATGTCCGCAACCATCTATGGAGCATACCAAGAGATCTTGATAGACTTCATACCATACTCAGCCATTGTCAGGAAGCCATACTCTAGACTTAAAAACTCCCTAACTCTTTCTTACCGCCTCTCCCTCAGAAAGAAACTATCCATAAGCGCCCTATAAAAGACATCCCAAGAAGGAGGAAGCAATCGTAACCCTCTATTATTCTTTCACATTTCATACCAAGACCTAGAAACATCTTTTAGTTTATAAGAAGTTAATTTTATCATGTCCACATCCAACACCCGCATTAGCTCACATATCCTTTTAACCTCCTCTATAAATTTCTATGGGTCCTCATAAACCTTTGAACCAATGCACTCTAGGGGAGTCAACCACAAGTACTCCCTCACCCTCACAAACCCTACATTAAGAAAAGTTAACTGAATTATGGAACTTGATCCGTATGTTAAGTCTGGTCCATCACTGTCTGAGATATCATGTGCATCATATTGCATAACTCTATAATGATAATGCATGCGGGGGGATTTTGTAGCTTAGGAGATGGAGGAGCTTGATTCTGCTAGTTCTTGTTGGCCTGGCGAGTTGATTATCATGGAGTTATGATCTGAAATGTGTAAAAACTGAGTTAGAAAGAGAGTATATCTTGGATTCAAACTCCAAAGCATGAAATAGATAATTATAAAAGGAAACTTTTTGCAAACATTCTGCATCCTCCTAATCATAGATGTGTTGCAATCACACTTGTAGTTGATATTTTACCTAACGCTAGCTTTCTAACATATCCTAGGACTCTATGAACCTAATGCTATGATACCAATCTTGTAACTTCCAAGATCTCATCCCTTGGGAATGATCGGCATCCTTGGCCACTAGGCCACCCAAGAAGCTTTGGAAGAACTAGTTGGCTTATGCCTGGCTCTATCACTGAACCTTAGCAGAAGCAATATCATATAATAAATCTCATTAAGCGGACCTCACATCTCAATTGATAAATAAATAGTTGATTAATCATCCAAAACTCAACATCAAGTCTAACATAATCTATGTTTAAAAGAGACTAAAAAGCAAAGTACTAAAAATAAGCTAGGACCATGCCCCTAGCTTGCCAAAAACTGGATAATAGTACTATCTCAAAGTCTAAACTGTAAATAAAAAAATACTATTAACTCCAGCTTGCTCCCGAATCAAGTGGTAACTCACCATTCTATTTAAAATATCCTTAGAATGAGGGTCCAAGTCAACTGTGAACGTCTGGAAGGTTTCCCAAACCTACATGAGTAAAAGACATATAACGCAATAAAGTATGTGATTAGTATATTTGAATGTATTGAGCATGTGAGAGGGTTAATGCAATATGATATACCAATAAATGAGAAGTTGTCTATGCAATGCATGAACATATAAACATACCTCAACTGCCACCTGCAGACTCAAATAAGAAATATATATGCAAATAATAAATGATAAACTAAAAGCCTTTTTTAGTTCTTTTACCCTTCACTCTGTTTACTTTTTTACTCTGCAAATCTGAATGACACGGGACTAAAAAACTAACTGATTGACCAAATAAATAACCTGGGAGTTCCTATAACTAACATACCTTGTGCACAATGCTATAAGGTCCAGCATGTCTACCAATGTTGGGTAGGGTCTAAAACCTGCCAATGTGTAAGGGCCAAGTCTAACTCCTAGTGGATCCACTAAACCTGAACTATAACCGCAGCTATGAGCTATGATCTTACCAGTATTTGTCTACGCAGGGTATGGGACAAGGATTAAGTATCCCAAATCCTCTCGGTGCTAATACTACTCCCAAAATAGACTATAAAGTGAACATAACTGACGTTGTCTATCTGCCTTGACCATATAAGAGTCTATGAACTCATAAGTCATACTACTGTTACATAATCAAGGTTTTAACCTTTTTTTAGTTAAATAAATCATGTCTGTACTTTGACTTTGAAATCCAAACCCTTAGATTATAATTCATAACTTTCCATGACCATGAACTTTACCCTACCCTGACTATACCATGAACCATAACTTCAAAATAACATAAACTTGCCCAAAACATGACTAACCAATCATATAGACTCCAAATAAGGGACTTGAACTCATAAACTAAACCATGTTTTCAATTCGAAACAATTATGAAATTTTGACATAAACATATACACATTATATGATCATGAACATGAATATATAAAGTACATGAATTTATTTGCATGAACATAATTTATGGAACACACCCTAAATTCTATAAGTTGTGACCATGAATTGAAAAACTAGATATTTAGGACAAGGTTTTGAAGGTAACCTTGCTTAAATTCAAATACTGAATTTGAAGAAATTCGACGAAAAAATTAATGGAGATATCACTTCACAAGAATCCCTTGTTGAAAACCCTAGGGTTTTTTCTTGAGAGAAAAACCTTAGAAGAACTTCTATTAATCTGAATTTATGAAAAATGAATTAAAAGTAGGTTTTGGGGTATTTATATTTACACTAAAACAAAGTTAAAATGACATGGGATTGTGGGTTTAATAAACGGTAATTGTCTGAAAAGTCCTTGAGAAAACCAGATTAATAAACAATTGCCTAGGTCTTCTCGGTTTGCTTTATGTCTACTAAAGAGGTTCCATGGTCCATAAAGTGACCCGTGGAACCTGTTTCTCTAGAACAACTTGGTAAAATTTAGGGGAGCGATTTTATGGGTCAGTTTATGACTCATGGGGAGGTTTTATGGTTTGTGAACTGAAACCGTGGGAACTGGGAGGGATTTCTGAGAATATAAAAGTCTCTGTTAAACTTGTCATTTCAGACCCATGAATCATAAAAGGCTTTACTGTCCGTAATGGGACCCGCAAAGATCTAATAGATCAAGTTATAAGTGAAATTCCACATAAAACTTAGTTTAGCCCACACATCTTTGAAAAAAGTTCTTAAGGTGTTACAGTGGGTTTTGAGCAGGGGTTTCTTTTCACACTTGTTCCTAAGCCCTTCACGTATTTTGGTTCATACTATAACATAGATTCCTAGGGTGAATCCCTTTACTCTTTATCATCATGATTTTTTATGAGTTCATGGTCGTATAATTTGGAAACCTAAGAATTTATTACTTGAAGCATGAATCTTTGTAATTTACTTTAAATCATAAGGTATGGTCAAGTTCATGTGTTTCAAGTCCCTTGTGGAGCCTATAATTATTGTTCAAAGATTGGGTTAGTTTTAAATATGAGAGGCATAAGTCTCACAAACTAAATCTTAGGTCATGGTCAGCTACAACCATCTGGTAGACAAGGCTATCCCTACATTCTAGAGCTACTCGCAATTGTCCATAACAGCTTATGATCAACAATTCAAGTAACATAGTCAACAATATATACTAGGAAAATTAGAAAAGAGATATATACAACCCAACTCCCAAAACCTAGCGTCAATGGCACATGGAGATACTAACAGAGTAACCAAGAGATAAGTATATACAAATACAAACCCTACAAAATATACTACACAGGGCCTTCTATGAACCAAAATAAAGCAGTCAAACAGCATGGAAACCACGATCAGCTCGAACGCCAAAGCTCACCGTAGTCTCTGCAATCAGCAGTATCTACCAACTGACCTCAGCATCTCTGATAACCCCTATCGATATCTATACTATGAAAACGGTGTAAAAGTGCAGCCTACGTACCAACATAGGTATCCAATAGGCATCATAGGCCAACAGGGCTAAAATAAAGTACAACTAAAAAATAGCATGGAAAGTAAAACAGGTCAATGATAGTAAGAAAGAAAAAATAAATTAACTATTAATGTAGGAAGGGAAAAAAGGGTCAAAGTGTAACTACAATCAATGAGGTCTAAGTACAAAACTATATAGGAAATCAGAAAAATCACAAATCATATAAGGGCATCAACCACTACCCATACATGCCGAAATCAAAGTAAAGGGAGTGTACCTGGACTCCAGTTAAGGCCAATACTGATATGAACATATATATACCACAAGTAAAATAAGCAAAGTGAAATGCAACTAAGTGAAGAATAGGAAATAAATTCACAAAAACCTACCTAACACCTCATACTGTTGGTTGGCAAAACAGCACAACAAACCCACCGTTACTCGCCCCTTAATCCTGGTGAACACAAACAATAAGAGAATGAATGCATGGGGGTGATGAAAAGTAAATCTGATCAATAACCACTAGTGCCAACTCCCTGGGGTCCCTGATACTTAGTGCCAAACCATACTAGGTCGTGGGATCCTTGACACTTAGTTCCAAACTATACCAAATTGTGGGGTCCCTGATCCTTTGTGCAAAAATATACCAAACCGTGGGGTCCCTTCCCTTAGTGCCAAACCACATTAGATTATGGTTTCCCTAACCTTGGTTCCAAAACCATATCGAAACATGGGGTCCCTGACCTTTAATGCCAAAACCATACCATATCATAAGGTCCCTGACCCTTGTTCCAAACTATACCAAATCGTAAGGTCCCTGGCCTTTAGTGACAAACCACACTAGATCGTGGGGTCCTTGACCCTTAGTGCCGATTTCATACCAAATTGTAGGTGTCCCTGACCTTAGTGCAACAAGTAACCTTCTGAGTAAGAGTGTATCATCTATGAAAACTAAAAACTCTCCCTGTTATATTTTAAAATGGCACCATACCACAGGGTGGTCGTGGCATATATATACGTACAAGTAAGAAAATCTTTTTTTCATTAGTCATTAAGCCAGGAAAACCTCCAATTTTAATTAGTTAACAAAGACTATAAAGCTACCATAACCCCAGGGCACGCCAATTCTCAATCTACCACAAGTGACAATGTGAGGATGCATGATCGCGGCACAACTCTAATAAAAGTCCAATACAGGAGGAACTAGAATATTAGGATTAGACAAAGGCCACAAGCTAAGAACATATCTCATTCGCTCAACATAAGGACTAAAACATAGACAAAATGTTCAAGCGTGCCCCTGGAAAGACCAAGATAATCACGTATAACCCACGCCATCTACGTCGCTTCACGGAACACCCAAACACTAGAAAAAGAGTAACAAGTCATCCAAATCAAGGAAATCAACCTAATAGCAGCACATAATGCTAACCACATCAATAAGAACAATACAGTAGCCCAGTCTAAAAGAAAATTAAACCTAGCCTATGTAGGCGCTGGTGAGAATCCTCGAAACATGTGCAATGTGGCCCAATGCTCCAGACATAGCTGAAATTACCCAAAACTATCAAATTACAAATCCAGGAGTTAAAACATAAAGAACAAGACCCATATTGTAAATTTCAAATTGCAAATTGCAAATTGCAAATAGGGTCAGAAAGTGGGCCAAAAAATAGGCCCATGGGACCTATAACTTGGAAAAATAAACTAATATCACTGGTACGAAGGCCCCAGCTCAAGGAACTTGTGGTTCGAATTTAAGCTTAATTGGACCACCAAAAGGTCCTCAATTAGCAAAGAAACATTTGTGTTAATTAGGGAAATACATGTGTTAGGTGATCAAAGTGACGAAATGAGTAAACCGTGCCCCGAAAGTGACTAAATATGCTCAAAGACTGCTTACCAAGCTCAAACAACAATCCACCTACTCAGGGATGCATTCAAGAACAAGATTTTAGCAAAATTGGAAAACTACCATGGGAGCTCAAACAAGCTTTCTTGGGGAAGGAAAACTCACCAATTCAAGGGTAATGAGACTAAGAACGAACTTCCCAAATTAAGCTAATCCACTAGCTACATCCTGGATTTTGGAGGTGACAGAATGAGGGAGGGGAGAGAAATTTGGAGAAGAGATGAGGAAAATGAAACTGGAATGGAGGCTGCCAATTTATATACTAGACGCGACATAGCACAATCACACCGAACCACCTCGATTGTGCTAAGTGAAAAAAAGTAGGGAATTGGAGCATTCGTGCCAAAATGGCGTGTTTGTACAAAAGGGAGGGTGAGAGGGTTTGGCGCTATTCGCAAAAAGGGGCGTGTAACTAGAACTTGAAAAAAATATGCAATAGCTAAAATTTCAAGATAAAGGCATAAAATCATATCGGTGTCCAACAGCAACAAATAAAATATGAATTTTAGGTGGAAAACCAATTCGAAACTCAACAAAATTGACGAAACAACCAACGGAGGTCATCATAAAGAAAAATACCCCCAATCAAAAACTTAATCAAAAGGAGTAATTTTCAAACCTTCCAAGAACCTACCCAAAATGAGTTCACGAACCTCCAGAAGTGAGCTAAGGACTCAACTAGCCCAAAATCATCATTCTATAGCTGATGGAATTATTAGATTTCTGATCCGACAGTCCAATCACTACACCCAGACCCAAAAATGAGTTTTGGCTGAGTTTAATTTCCACAAAAAAGCTCAAATTTAAAAAGAAAACCCCGAGACACGAATGTAAGGTCCATCTAGACAAAGTCGGCATTTGGAACCATTGGAATACGATTCTGAGAATATTTAATATAAATTGACTCTCGAGTTTCTCCATTTCAAAAATGAAACTTCAAAATAGGGGAATTAAGATTTAGCTATAGAACTGCCAGGGAACCATACTAATGGTCCTAGAAAGTCGAAAATGACTTGGGGAAGCTATAAGAAAGCTCTAAACATAGAAAAATATGAATGGAAAGTAAATGATAAAATGGATCAATACTACATCCACCACTAAATAGGATTTTCATCCTCGAAAGTCAAGGAAAGAGTAGTAGCTAAAGGCTTAGATATATATGGATGTGGGGACCGCATATCATATTCTCTCTCCCAGGTAACCTCCTCAATTGGTCGATGTTCCCAATGAACCTTCATTACCGGAATCTCCCTAGACCTGAGCTGACTCACCTCACTTTCTAGAATTGCCTGTGGCTTCTCAACACAAGTCAAAGTGTCATCAATCTACAAAAAATCTCAGCGGACCATATGGGATAGGCCTGGCACATACCGATGAAGAATCGATATATGGAAGATTGGATGAAATACAACTAACACTAATGTAAGTATGTAGGCAACATCGCCAACCCTCTTCAGGACCTCATACAGCCTAATAAACCTGGGGATAAGCTTCCCCCACCTACCAAATCTCATAACACCCTTCATAGGCAACACCCGGAGGAAAACCATATCACCAACACTAAATTCGAGGGGTCGAAGCATAAGATATGTGTAGGACTTCTGCCTACTCAAGCCAGCTCAGAGTCTATCAAGAATAAGTCTGAACCATTCCAAAGTATCATGAAGCCAGTCAGAACACTGGGGCTGAACCTCTCAACCACAAAACCATCCAACAGGCGATCTGTAATGCCTGCCATACCGAGCCTTGAAAGGCTCCATCTGAATACTTTAGTGGTAGCTGTTATTTTATGAAAACTCTACTAAGGACAAATGCTTGTTCTAACTCCATCAAAACCACAGGCTCACAACATATCATAAAGCACCTGAATGACCCTCTCGGACTACCCATAATACGGCGGGTGAAAATATATACTCAAATTAATGCCAGTACCCATCACTCTCTGAAATGACCTTTAAAACCATGAGGTGAATTGTGCGTCCAGATCAAATATAATAGATACTGGCATTCCATACAGCCTAACCACCTCTTGGACATATAACTCAGCCAATCTCTCTACACCCCAAGTTGAGTGCGTTGGCAAGAAATAAGCTAATTTGGTCAATCAATCAACGATGACCCAAATGCAATCATGGCCTCTAAAAGTGTGGAGAAAGCCAAAAATGAAATCCAAAATAATCTGCTCCTACTTCCACTCAGGAATAGGGAGTCTCTACATCTTACTTCTCGATCTCCGGTGCTCGAACTTCACCTATTGACAGTTCAAACACAAAGACACAAGGACTCTATAGCTCTTTTCATACCCCAATACCAGTAGTGTTGCCTCAAATCGCGGTACATCCTTGTGATTGTGTTGACCCAATTTCATGGATCATGATAGCACCTACTATACCACTAGTAGGAGAATCAAACCCCGTAGTTCAAAGCCGAAGTAGAGGACAACTACATTAAATGCAGAAGTAAGTCAAAAAAATCAAGATAATAATAGTAAGAGAAGGTCTTAAAGAGTAGCATAATCTACCCAAAATCCGGTATTAGTGTCAAATAAGCAACTAAGTACAGATATGATAAAACTAAAATAAGCGTAATATAACTATGTCTCCAAAATACAATGGACACTAATAAAATATAAGTTTGAAGAGAAGAAAAAATAAGCTAGACGCCACGCTCACCCTGAATCTCTGATGTGAATAATATCTAAACAAATAGTTGTCTATCTATCACTAATGAGAACCTATAATCGGATATACACATGTGCAAGTGCAGTATGAGTACAAGCTGCCGAAGAAACCCTTACCCAGTAGGTTTTGAGGCCCACTGAGCACATAGAAAACAAAAGAAGTAAATAACAGAGTATAAGAAAAAGGGTCACAAAAGCAAATAGGACAATACAAAAAACTAGTA
Organism: Withania somnifera; assembly: GCA_039654485.1. Taxonomy (NCBI): domain Eukaryota; kingdom Viridiplantae; phylum Streptophyta; class Magnoliopsida; order Solanales; family Solanaceae; genus Withania; species Withania somnifera. Next base: position 9,555 of record JBDJHY010257119.1, read on the forward strand.
ACTCAAGTACGAAGCAAGTGTCATATAGACTGATAGCGCTAGCTAATCACATAACAGGATCACACAAAATGAAAGAGAACGTACCCAGCATTATTGCAACAACATATATGAAATATAACACAATAAAAGGGAATCAAAGAAGATAGGAGTAGACCATGGTCGGTATACCGGTAACCTCAAGTGAAAGGGTAAATAATTGAATAAGACATTAAGGCACTAATCCCACATAACATGAAATAACAAGTAACTGATAAGGACAACTAAGCAGTAATACAAATATAAATTAAAATAATTAAACGATGAAAAGTACCTCAGAAAGAAGTGCAGCGTACACCAAAAGAAACACGCTCACGTAGTCCTTACAATCTCAGCCAGGTACACTGAAGAAAACAAGTACAGAAAAATAACAAACACATGATCATCATCAGAAACTCACATCCCACTTTCAAAACTACATTGAATCACAATTAGCATATAGTGCCCCGCAATAGTGTTATTCCACCGGCATCTAGTGCCTCATATCAATATTATCCCGCCGGCACATAGTGCCTCATATTAGTAATATTCGCTAGCTGTATTCATCAAGTCAAGGCATTCAACGTTGATGTATATGGAAGTATCATCTATGGTCCTCAGTAATTAATATCATCATGTATCCACAACCACTAGTACCACATGTGTCAAAAAGCTATATTCACTGTCGTACAACTATGGTCTTAAGTTCCATCACTGTACTCACTGCCGAATTGAGTCGGTCTCAAGTCCCAGCATTTATTAGTAGAAAGATACTTTTCTCGATGCCAAGAGGTGAAGCCTAGACTAAAACAAGTGAAAACAGTATTACCGCGTACTCGATACAATGTCGAGACTAAAATAGTAAAAGATAATTACTTATATTATTATTAAAGCAACTTCATTTATTTCTTGATACTGCTATGAAACTTTATCATCAAATCATCCACTATCCATCATGGCTCATAAATCAGAAGGTGATACTACCCAGCCCCAATGCA
>JBDJHY010257129.1:0-10566 GCA_039654485.1 Withania somnifera
CATACATGTAGAAACAAAAAAAATCATTTAGAACTAATAAGATTGAAAATGATCCGCCCCCTCCATTCATCCTTAGGCGTGAGATTTAAGAGAGTTTTTCACTTGCCTAAAGTTACAAAGGCTTGACTAAATAGAGCATGTTTTGGGAGTTACTATATTGGAAGGATAACCTTCTGTGACATAATCTTGATATGATGCACATTTAAAAAAATTATTTTGATAATTTATTTAACACTGTGATGGATATTAAGGAAAAGAAAAAAGACAATCTCAAGGATAAAATAAACCTACAATACTATTATAGGAGAAAAGAATTGTGGTTACAGGAATCGACATATGGTAAATCATTTAAGTCGAAGGCCAGTTTTTCATTCACATTAGATGAGAAATGAAAATTTTGAGGATGCTTGAGGGCTATACTTCAAATTTAAGAAAGCGAGCAGATTTTACAGAAGGAAAGGTGATTGGTATGAAAAGTCATGATTTTCATATTTCTATAAAAATCTTAATTCCTATCACATTTATCCATCTTCCCAATATAATTTGAAACTCAATTGCAGAAATGAGTTTGTTCTTCAAAGAGTTATTTTCTGGCACTTCGTTGGAGAGTAGTTTGGTATTGATGGAGAAGAATATTTATGTCATCAACATTAAGTTGGAGAAGTTTTTCCCTTTTGATTTTTTTATGTGATGGAGAATATCCCAATTCATCTAGTACAAGAGGCACACCTTGGAGCCCCGGTTCAACTGCTCCGAGATTAAATCATATGTCACGTAAGTATTATATTTTGTTATCGAATTACATAACTTTAAATACTAAGTGTTAATTATTAATGAAAATTCTCAATGTGCACTTGAATGTTTATTCACAAACACAAGGAGTAGTGATGCTTTATATACACAGTTTTCAAATTGGCTATACGCATATGTATTTGATGAGTTGAGCCTTGTGGAACATTTGCAATTGATGAAAGAAATTGCATATAGGCCTGAAAATCAAATTAAGATAACGATTTTTTTTTTTTGTATTAATGGCTTCAAGTTTCAAATTGAAGAAGTTTCTAAATACAAGAAAATAAATAACAATGGAGTGATGGTTCAATGTGATATAGACGGCAATGGCCAAACTGCTGACTGTTTTGGTGTTTCACAAGAGATTATTGAAGTTAGCTATTCTGGTTACCCCCCTCCCCCCTTCCAAAAGTACTATTTTGGTGCAAATGGTTTGACCCATCATATAAAGGTACTATGGTGGACCAAATAAATAGCATAACTGAGGTTAAGCACAAGAGACAATACGATCACTATGATTCATTTATCATTGCACAAAATACTAAACAGGTGTATTATGCTCCATATCCATTGTTTAGAGATAAGAGTGACTGGTGGGAAGTTATAAATATTATACATGTGGGTAAAATTGAGATTGACAATGTGTTAAATGTGCATACCAAAATAATTTCGCAGCTATTCATCAAAAGAGGATGTCGAGTTGGAAAGAAATCTTGAACATTCTCAACGCATATTAGAAGAAGTTTCTGATGATGAGATACTTACCATTACAAATAATATTGAGGAAGAAACAGATAAGAATAATATATCATTCTGAGAGGATGACAAAAGATAAAGATGAAACAACCTATGAGGAGGAAGAATGGGAGAATGATGGGTATCAAACATCCGACGAGAAAGAATGAGAAAATATAGAGTAGCATGTTAGTTTATTTAACTTGTTTCCACTAATTTTTTTAATTCTTTTAGGACTGATGTATTTTTATGACATTTTTTATTTTAGTTATGGACATATTTAAAAACTTTTGTTAAGTTTTCAATCGATTTTAGGTGCCTTTGGTTGATTTTATATTATGCTTTTGACGTATATATGATTTGAGATGTGTTTATAGTTATATGCTTGTTTTGGATGGAATTGGTGCTTGTTGAGCTATTTTAAATTGAATTAAATTGAATAAGATTTCTGGTGTGTAGATTTTACATATTTTTGTTGGTTCAGAATATGCATAAAAGCGACAGAAAACTTTGCTTTTTAAAAAAATTCTAAAAAATGCGACAGACTGGGTCACTTAAGTTCACCACATTTCTAGATTTCCTTTTAAATACCCCAAAAAAACGACGGACGGTGTTGCTTATGTCCATCGCTTTTTTTATTTTTGAAATTTGAAAAAAGAGATGATGTCCGTCGCTTTTATAAAAAATAATTAAAAAAAAGACGGAATGACGCTATCTGTTGCCTAATCAAGAAGTTCGTTGTTTTTCAAAATGAGATGATTATTTTTATGACACAAGCGACTACATTGCTTTTCCGTCATTTTTTACCAAAAAATAACGCAGGTCTTCGCTTTTTTGTGTCCTTTTTGATCTTTTTAGTAGTAAGAGTGGAAAAATTAACATTAATTAGAATATAAATATTCTCAACACATTTTCCTATTATTGTGATACTTTTGGCATGGTTGCTGATGATGCATTTGGCGGCATTGAACAGAACATCAAACTCTGAGTCACATAGCTGACTTATGCTTAAAAGATTATGCTTCAGTCCATCAACAAGATATACTTCAACAAGGTCGCATGTGGGACTTAGTGTGATGGATCATACACCTACTACTTCTCTTTTTACATTATCCCTACATCATACAAAGCCTCAGTCAATTTTTTTTACAGAATTGGAGTTCTCTTTCTTTCCTGTCATATGTATGGAGCACCCATTATATATTACCTACATTATATTTTTATGTCTTTCTAATGGGCTCCTGCAAAACAGATAAATTATTTTCCTTTAGGTACGCAGGTGTCTTTAGGTACTTGAGGATTAAATGTTGAGACTTTTGTTCTGTATCCATTTACCATAGGATCTATTTCTGCAATTAAAAAATTTGTGACCAGTTTTATCATATGTATAAAAAGTCACTTGTAATGATGGAAAGTCGACTTAGAAGAAAAATAAAATGTAGAACAAGAAGAGAATACCTTATTTAATTCTTTCCTGGAGAGTTCTTTTGGGGAGTAGTTTTCCTCAGACCCTCTCCCAGAGGATTTATTTGACTTGATTAAGCAGGTGACTTAGAGATTTCTTCAGACTGTTAAGCTGAAGTTTGATCTCTCCAAGTTCCTTTTCAAGTGAGTCTACTTCAATTTGACTTGCTTTTAGAAGAATTTTTCAGTCCTTCTTTTCTTGAGCCAATTTATTATGTTCATCAATTACTTTTTGAAGTTCATCAGTTACCATGTCAAGAGTGGCTCAAAGATCATTGCATTTAGGGCATCTAGATTTCTACCTCAATGGTTTCACCCATAGCCATGAAGTATATGTTGTCAATCTCAGTATGATCATCTTCTGAAGCTTCGTCATTGCTAAAGACACTGAAATTCATTTTTATTTAATTTCTTATTAATACTCTTTGTATGAGGTCAATACAGTCTGGTTGTATATGTCCAATCTTCCCACAGTGATAGCATCGATCGTCATTTCATTGCTTATAATTTTTTTTATACTATTGTTTTGATGACCTCTATTTCTTTTGTCTGAGCATGTAACTAACCCCTTGATTTATAAGGGCTAGACCTTCGTCCTTGGTATCATCTAGATCTTCATCTTCAATAGTTGCAGTTGCACTGAATGTAACTATTTTCTTTTTTTTCTCCTTGGTGTACCTATTTATATGATTTTGTTCATAAGCCATGAGATTACCTCAAAGTTCATAGTAGGTCATTTGGTCTAGATCTCCATCTTTTAAGATAGTGGCCTTATTTTTCCATATTTTTGGTAGGCTTTGTACAAGTTTTCTGACTTGCAACCCATTTGCATAAGTCATCCCAGGGACTTGAGTTCACAAATGATTTTGCTGAATCTAGAGAACATGACTTCAATGTTTTCATCGTTTTTCATCTTAAACAGTTTGTACTTCTTCACTAGTGCGCTAACTCGTGCTTCCTTTACTTTGCTTGTGCCATCATAGGTGACTTCAAGTTTGTCTCACATTTCTCTGGCAGTATCATAGGTTGATATCTTGTCGTACTCTGCTACATTAATTGCATAAAAAGTAAACTTATTACTCTAGCATTCATTTGTAATATCGAAGGATTCCAAATCTATGACGCTAGATCAATTTTTGTCCTTTAGTCATGAAATTGGTTTATGTCTATTCTTGATGAATAGTCAAGCCTAAAAATCATTTGATTTAACGAAAATAGTGAACTTTGTTTTTCAGTGAGAGTAATGTTGTCCATTAAAGTAGGGAGACTTGATTGAGGAATGTCCGTCTCCTGAAATCTGATAAGTTGTCATTTGATCTTTTCCTATGTACTGTTAGGCGTCTTTAGTGAGGACCTTCTTTGATACCAATTAAAACTAAAAGAGGGGGGGGGTGAATTTAAAACTTCATCCTGTAATCAAATCTCTTGATCCGATAGTTGACTCTTGCACATTAGTTAGAATAATATAGATGAATATGCAGGAATTTAAAGCACTTAAACAAATAAAGACAATAGAATTTCTTGTTTGGATCACTAATGTGGTGCCTATTCTAGTCGTTTTGGGTTTCAAGAATTTCCTTTAACACCGAAAGTGAAGTGAAGTTACAAAGGATCAACATTCTGCTTTTATTGATGATAAATCTTCAACTTGTTTAACTAATACTGACCTACTATATTTCATTTTCTTTATAATTGTAATCACAAGTCGAATGCAAATATTTTATGAAGGATAAAGAAATAAATCAGAGAATTGTCCAAGTGAAATGCATTGCTAAGCTACAAGCTAGGTTCTATTTATCGGTTGATAAATGTTCTTCGGCTTACAGGGGAGCCCAAAGGATTTCGTCCCAGGGATATGATTTTTACTTAATTGAGGAATCAAGATAATTATGTTCATATCAGATATGCCCATTATTTTGGCTTGATGTCTTTCCTCTTCTCCTCTATTAGATATGCTCATCTTCTAGTCATCTTCTTATTTGATTTCTTCAAGCTAATTATGTCCATATTAAATATGTTCATAATATAAATTTATCATTTGTGTTCGTAGAAATCAGTGCTATCTTCTTCCCGTTATTTTCTTGGAGTCGGTCGGATTCCTTCCCTTTTAACCTTGCTGCATAACTTGCATTTGTAAGGATTTTTTCTTTGATTTTGGGCGTACAGTAATCTTATGGTGTGACAGTTTCTTTATGTGGTTTGATTTAGCCGTTTGTGCCTTCCTTGACGGATTTCTTACTTTAGCTCGTATATCTTCGTTTGTTCCTGCAAAGATTTTGTCATTAAAAAAATATAAACTCGAGGCTAGCATATCTGTTTCTTTTTTGTTGATAAAAGTGATAACATTATAGGGTGTACAACATTATCATGATACAGTGGGTGTAAGTGTTTGGATTTAAAACATAGGAGATTTAGTTATGATTGAATCATAGTACAGGGGTGTTTACTATAGTTATTATTAATTTTTTTTTTTTATATAATTTTGAGACCTCCTTAAAAACAATCTTTTACAAGTTTAACATATGCTAAATCCCCTTGAATTCAATTAATAAAAGTTTGATTTCGTTTTACGAGTAAAAATCTAAAGAATTAACTTGAAAATACTTAAGAATCATACTTTTAAAATTTAGTAAATTTTATAATAAAACAAACTTTTTAAAGATGAATTCCTAAAAATTACTTTTTAAAATTGCTAGCAGAATGTGATGTTCTCTCAACTCCCAAACAAAGAATAATATTGACTTTCTTGGGTTTACAACTTTACAACAGTTGACTGTCTGTTGGGTCTTCGTTTTCACACGTCACACGGCACACGGTCGGGTTAATAATTTCTCATTATTCTTTCAAATTTTAATTCGAATAAAATGATTTTACCATAAATTATGTTATCTTACAGTAAATTCTTTATCAAAAAAATTACATAATCAAACAATTTTTACAATGAATTACAAAGCAAATCGCCCTTCTAAACATGGGTAGGGTTACTCCCTCTGTCCCATAATAATTAGAAGGTTTGCATTTTTTATTTATATTAAGAAAAATATTAATTAAAGTATAATTTAATTAAATTATTCTAATATATTATTTATTTTTAATTAATATTTTTCTCTCTCTTCACCGTATTCATATCTCTCCATATTTATTATTAGGGGAAAAATTAAAAGAAAAAAATATTAATTGTTTCTTGATTACATCAAATAACAACTATTTTGAGACAATTTTTTTCACAGACCTACCAACTAATATGAGACAGGATGAGTTTTATTTAATTAACTAATTGGTATATTTGAATAATAAAAAGAAGTTCCTATTTAGATATGAATAAAATCAAATATAATTAAATAAAATTTAATTCTGATGAAAAAATTAATAATTTCTTTTTTGTTTAATTAATTTAGTGATATTTAAGTGTTTTTTCTTAAAAATAAAATTAAAATGCATCCATTATCATTTTCAAATATGCTAATGCTTCAATAAACGATCATAAAAGTCAATGTTTTCAGACTCGGCTCGACAAGCGACTCGGTCGAGCTTAGGGGTCAGGGGTTAGGGGTCAATGGGTCGGTTGACCCGGACGTAAAAACTCGGTCGACTCGGATGACGTCATAACGATGTAATAAATATTTTAATATTATAAATATATCATAATATATATTTAATATTATAATTATAAAATATGTATTTAAAAATTAACGACATAACTCCAGGAAAGAGTTGAATATTTGGAAGATGAAATTTGGATATTGTCCCACATTGATAAAAGAAGAATTCTCTAGTGTAATTTTCCTCTATTTAAGTTGAATATTTGGAAGATGGAATTTGGATATTGTCCCACATTGACAAAAGAAGAATTCTCTAGTGTAATTTTTCTCTATTTAAGTTGAATATTTGGAAGATGAAATTTGAATAGTTGTTTCTTGTCCCACGTCAACAATAAAAGAATTTTTTAATGTAACTTTCCTCTATTTAAGTTGAATATTTGGAACAAAATGAAGTAATCCCGGTTTTAATAATTTTCTGGTGAATTTATCATTTTTGAGTAAAAAAAATTATAAAAATCCGGTTTCTTGGCCCGGTTGAACCCGATTTTTTACCGGGTTTGATCGAGTTTGACTGAGTCATTAAAAAGGGAGTTTTTTTGTTGGATCGGACCGAATTGACGTCTGGTTCCCGGTTGAACCGATCAGACCGACTGATCCAGTCCGATTTTAATAACACTGATAAAAGTTTGTGGCGAAATACATGGTAACTTGAGAAGATATTAAGAATAATTTAGTTGTATAACCTTTTATTTATTAATTTGAGGAGTAGCATTAAGAATAAATGTGCGCAACCATTCAGTGACACTTATTTCAGAGACCACAAGAAAATTTTCAAGTTAAAAGATTATTTTCACTAAATTAGTTCAAATGTTTCTACTATATTTATTAGAAGCGTGAGTTAAGCAAAGGAATTAACATCCATCAAAAAATGTTAGCAGTGGTAAAGAACGACCTAAAGATCAGAAAATTGATGATTTAAATTTTATTGATGCGTTAAAATTTTATTAATAAATAATTTATAGATATTCTTGCAAGCATTTAAAAGATTCGTGAACTTGCTACCCTAATGATAACTGATATCAAAGCAATTTAAATTTTTATTACTTCAAAAAAAATCAACATGTTAAATTAATGTCAATAAACTAATATAAAAAGGTAATTTTAAAATTTGAATCATTTTGCAAAATTGACTTGCTTAAAAAGGGTGTTCTCACTTCTTTGTATTGGGCCTTGCAAACTTTCAGAAAAATCTGCTCTCTGATTTTGTTCTTATGTTTTTAGACGTGGGGCCTTCTTGCCCAAATCTTTTTGTAAACCTTTTTCGTTAAATTAGAAAATTATTTTATATTATTATTTATGTCAAAACTAATAGGATTATATTTTATATAAAAAATGAGATAAAATAATCTTATGGAGATCTCCATTCATAAGATATCTTACTTATGCTACCTGGCAACTAAATGAATATTAAAAAATAAAACTATTTACGGTGAAAAGTATAATTTTAAAAATAATATCTTACTTATATTTTAGATACATTATATTGTTACTGTGATACTTTAAATTTATATATGACGTTCACACTAAGAAATAATATATTGTAAAATCTGAATCACAAATTTATTTTTTATTTAAAATAAAAAAATCAAAATACAAAAACCCAACTCGAATTTAATACCAAGGGGAGATTAAAAAATACAACCAAATCACATCTTAGACAACAGCCCCATTCATTATTCTAAACTTGATTGTTTTCTTCTCCCTCTCACTCAGGCTCCCATCTTCATTCACATCACTCATGCTCATTCTTTATTGATATCATTTAACAGGACATACATCATAAAAGAGACTTTCAAAGGTATCTTTCCACTATGCTGCTATTCATGGTAGTTGGTCTATTAAATAATTCATGCTATTTAGTTGACTGCAAAGATGAGAATGCTTATCAGTTAAAAAACTTAAGAATGAAACTTGATGAATTAGTTGGTGTTTTCAACCTCCAACTAACTAAAAGAGGAGATCATGTCAAACTAAATGACAATAGTAATTGTGCTATAAGAAGCTTTTGCTGTTGACAGTGCTCAGTAAAGATACCCTAATTTACTAACTCGTAGACCTTTCCGAATTGCTCAAATGGAACTAAACCTGTTCAAAAGATGTTGTTACAGATTTTACCTACAGATTCGAAGACATCTATATGAATATCACGAGTATTATTGTACATATCACATCACTCATCGAGAAGAATGAACATGAGTGATGTGAAAGAAGATGAGAGCCTGAGTGAGAGGGAGAAGAAAATCATTAGGTTTAGAACAAGGAATGGGTCTATTGTGTGAGATGTGGTTCGGATTGGGTGTTAAATTTGAGTTAGATTTTTGTATTTTGGGTTTTAAATTGGCTAATTTTTTTAATAAAAAAAAAAATAGATTAGTCGTTCAGATTTTGGCAACGAACATATCATTTTTTAAACTTGGGGGTATATTTATCTTTTCTTCATCTTAATTATACTATCTTCGTTCACTTTTGACTGACTATTTTGAACTTTACACAAGAAATAACAATTGAACTCCCCATCTTGCAAGTCTATCCTTGGTAGATAACTTCTCTAGGATCGCCAATCTCAGCACAAAGATCCATTTCAGATTCCCTCTATTGTTATACACCAACTTGCTTGATTGAGAAAGTTACAGCTTGTTGAAATTGTCATCACTATAACTAGCTGCTTTTATATATTTACTTGTTTTAAAAATCTTCCAAATCACTCAAGATGCTGTCCTAGTATTCGTGTTCTGTATGGTCTGTCCCTTGATATAATATGCATGTATCCATCTCACTCATAGCCTTTCCTTTGAGTTTCCAGGTTCTATAGCAGTTTGCATATAACTGATACACATAATTTATCCCATGCAACAAGTGCTTTCATAGAGACCTCACCATCCTAGTGAATCTCCTACACAAGCTTTCTATTAATTGAATTATCTTTTTGGGAAGCATGAAAACCTGTGACCAGAAGGTTTGTATTGCAAAAAGTAGACTTTTGAGTAATTTAATTCTTCCTACATAAGATAGGAACCTAGTTGTCCAAGATGTTATTCTCCCCAATATTTTTTCCAGTAATGGATCACGTTGAACAATTGTTAGCCTCTTAGTACTTAATGACACTCCTAAGTATCTGAAAGACATCTCCCCTTTGATAAAACCAGTGATTGCTGATAACATTAACGGAAGAATACAATATGTCATTGATTGAAAAGAAAAATAGAAGAAGAAAGGAATACAAAAAGATGGAGGCTAATAGTAGAATGGGAAAACCTTAAATCCTAAAATAATACAAAGAACATTTATATAGGATAGATTAAACTAAACAAGGAAAAGACTATACTACCCTCACAAAGCATAATAACCATACCACCCTTACAAAGCATAATAACTATTTTAACATCCCCTCTCAAACTCATGATGCGACAACAATAAGCATCGAGAGTTTGTCGGTCAAAAAACGAAAACGGGAGGAGGACAATGATTTGGTAAACAAATCTGCAAGTTGTAAGGAAGAAGAGACAAAAGGCAATGTCATGGTGTCAGTCTGAAGATGATGGCGAGTAATATGACAGTCAATTTCAATATTCTTGGTCCTTTCGTGGAAAACCAAGTTATGAGCAATTTGAATAACACTCTTATTATCACAGTGCAAAGGAATTGGTCGCTGCAGAGAAACACCAATATCAACAAGTAACTATCGCAACCAAACTATTTCACAAGTAGTAGAAGCCATAGCATGATATTCGGCCTAAGGCTGGGCATTACCGGGATGGACCAGTACCGGACAGGAACGGTACCGGGCAGGGATTACCGGAACGGAATGCCCATCCCGTCCCGTCTCGTTACATACTGGGACGGACCGGGATGGTACCGGGACGGGACGAATTTTATATATATATATATATAAGTTAATAAAGTTAAAACATTATTATATATAAACTTTATATAAACATTATATAATCTTTATATATATATTTAATGTTATTAT
>JBDJHY010257149.1:0-10566 GCA_039654485.1 Withania somnifera
ATGGATCATTGATAGAACTAACCACCCTAGTGTTGTTTGCTCTTGACTTGGTGGGTGAAGCCTTTGGTCAAATCTTCGCTTATAGTTTAGTTGTAGATTAGAACACTTTCCTTATAATTACAAACCCCCCATTCCATATTAGACCATTCGAGTCCGAATAATTGTGCTTTGGTTTTCCGTTCATACTCATTTTCCTTCATATTGTTCCCTATGGATACGACCCCGACTCTATTGGGTAATTGTACTTGAAAACGACCGCGTACATAGTTGATTGGTTTCAAAGGTTTACTTGAGCGTTATCAATACCCCTATCTAAAATAATAGACAATTACCTACCATGTATGTGGACAATATCTTGTATATATACTCTGGGATAATCGTGTGCTGAGAAGCTAGTGTGAACAGGTAGAAAATCAGATGATTTGGTTAACTTGTCCACAATCACCCAAATGGAATCATGTAGCTTCTTAGTCCTTGGTAAACTAGTAACAAAATTTATATTTATAACTTCCCACTACAAGGCTGCAATTTCAAATATTTGCATATCACCTACCACCTTTTGGTGTTTGACCTTCACTTTATGGAAATTCAAACACTTAGCCACAAATTTAGATGTGTCCCCTTTCATTCCTTCCCACCAATAACTTCCTTCGAGTGCCTGTACATCTTGGTAGCACCCGAATGAATGGAGTATCAAGAGCTATAAGCTTCTGACAATATCCTTTCCCTTAAGCCATCAACATTTGATACACATAACCTAACCTCAAATCTTAGATCACCATCTGAAATTTTGAAGAAAATCTTCCCTTTATGCCTGCAAACACTACTCTTAAAATAAAGTAAAAACGGATCTATGTCCTATTTTTCTTTCACCTCGACTACTAGGGAAGACTCTGACACATTCAAAACCAACAGACCACAAACCATCAACACCAACCAACTAGACCCCAAGGTGTACAAGCTTATGCACTACTATAGATGACTCTCTCTTTCCCCATCAACATTCACCACACTCACCATAGACAATCTTCTAAAGGCATCATCCACTATATTGGGCTCATGCCATAGTCTTTCAACAATTCCAACCATCTCCTTTGCCTGAGATTTAAGTCCTTCTTCTCAAATACATATACAAGACTCCTATGATAGGTGAAAACATTGACATACACCCCATATAGATAATGCCTCAAAATATTAAAGGCAAACACTACAACCGCCAGCTCAAGGTCGTGAGCGGGATAGTTCCTCTCATGAAATTTTAAGTTACCTGGAAGAATAAGCATATACTTTACTATATTGCATCAATAAAAACCCTAAACAAAACCAAAAGGAATCACATTATACTAGAAAACCTTCTAAACCATATGGAAAGCTCAAGACTGGGGTTGTAGTTGTCACGATCCTATTTCTCGGATCATGAGGGCACCTACTATACCACCAGTAGGAGAACCAAGCCCGTAGTATGAAGCCGAATCGAAGGACTACTATATAAAATAAGAAACCCACATGTATTATAAATAATAGAAAAAGAAAGTGGAAGTAAAAGAATCAACAATTCCTAAAACCCGGTATCAGTGTAATACAAAACCTCTAAGTGTAGAAAAAGAAATCAATTGTCTAATATAAATATATCTCCAAAAAGACATCGATATAAAAATCAATGTTAAAGAGAAGAAGGAAAAGTTGGATGCCAAGCTCACCCTGAATCTCTGAAAGTTAATAGATTCCGCACGAACAGCAATCTGTAAATCATGGTGGGCACATGTACTCGGATCTGCACATGGGCAAGTGTAGTATGAGTACAAGTTACCAAAGAAACTCGTACCTAGTAGGCTTTGAGGGCCCACTAGGCACATAAAATAATAACAGCAATAAATAACAGAAGGGAATAAATATGGCCACAGAAGCAAATAGTACATAATGGGAGCTAGCTAGACTACTCAAATAGGGATCAAACAACAAGTAGAACATGTATCTCTAGCTAATCACATAAAAGGATTTTAGGAAATAAATTAAAACATACACGTAATCCATGCAACAACATAGGTGAATAATAACAACAACAATCAGGAGTCAAAAGAGGATCAGAGGAGAACATGGTGTAATGACCCTCATGGTCATTTATGATAAATACATGATGTTTTGCATTCTAGAATATTTCAGTAGTTAACCTAAGTCATTTATGACTTTTTGGGATCAGTAGTTTGGATCCCTAGCAACTCAGAAATATCTCAAATTGCATGTTTTAGAGCCTATAACTAAGTACTCATTGACTAAAGTCAACTTTACTTCAACACGAGCACGGAATTAAATTCTGATAGTTTTGTTAGCTCGCAACACCAAACAAAGTCAATATTAACCTAACGTTTGTGTTTCAGAGTCTTCATTTGCAATTTATGCCAGATTGTGGATTTTAGTTAAGTTTACGGCCTAAAGTGGAGCTTGGGTGGTAATTTGGTGTTCGGAGTGTTGGATAGGAATTATAACACTTCCATCAGCTCTGAAATAGTAAACTTAGACTAGTTTGACCGCTGGTATATTTCCCAAGGTGTTCATGCTCAATTTGAGTCATTTTGTGGAAAGTTAGAAGCTCTCTCGTTGAGGTTAAGGCTTGGTAGAGATCCTTTTCTCTCAAATGACCTCTGATGTAAATTTTCGAATTCGTTGAGTCTAAAATATGTTTTTTTACATAAAATACATATATGGTTTGTCATATTTGGATTCCATTTTATTTCCGAAACCCCATTTGAAAATTTTGAGAAATTATTGTTTTCTGGTGCAGGAATTTCTCTTCGCGATAGCGAATACTTTGGGACGCGATCGTGATGACCAATTTTAAGTACTCTTCATGATTATGACACTTTTGGAGGTGATCACGATGAGTAAAATGACTGCTAGTAATATAAAGACCCTTGCACGTCCCCATACTTTATTGTTTTGCAAAAACACTACATTTTAACCCAATTTTCAACAAAAAACCTCTCCAAAACATTCCAAGGCTAAGAAAAATTCCTTCATCACTGCTCTTCGATTTCCTTCATGTTTTGGGTAATTTTTCTTCATTTTAATTCCTAAGTTTATTGTTTCCTCCATTAATGAACCCGAATTGATAAGATGGATAAAATCTTGTGATAATCCATATATTCCTGCTTAATTCTTTATTCTCTAGGCATATTCGATGTCTATTATCATTTATCTATTGAAAATCCCAACATTTAATTCCTTAAAATTGCATCTTTAACCCAATTAAAGTCTAATTTGCCCGGGTTGTTTTAAAACTCGTCCCGTACTTGAATTGTGCCTATTTTGGAGCATGAGTTCCTAATAACATTAGGAACCCCATGACGAAGTTTATTTTCAATTCTAGCGAGAGGGCTCCACAATACCGTTTTAGGCCCAACAATATGAATCTAAAAATATGAGTTTCGGACTAGCTTGTCACGATAAGTCTAATCAATATAAGTCTAAAAATATAAATTATGCTAAGTTTCGGACTAGGCCTAAAATCGGGCCAAAAATGGGTCTACAAGGTCCCTTTGTTGAAACTGAAAATAAACTTTTCTATGGGGATCCTACTGTTACTAGGAAGCCCTGCTCAAAAATTGAGCATAATTCAAGTGTGGGAAGGCCATCAAAACAACCCGAATAGATTTGACTACAATAGGGTCAAATATGCAATCTTTATGTAATTAAACGGTGGAATTCGATGAATTAACGATACTACGCAGCAAAATATACTCAATAAATGGAAAATTATGCAATAATATGTAAGTTATGTCATAAGTTTATCAAATTCACCTCATGGGGCCATTAATTAAGGGAACTAAGAAATTCAAGGATCAAAATGAAGAAGAAACTTACCCAAATCGCATGGAAATCGAAGGGTAACACTTGGGGATTTTTCTCAGCCTTGGATTGAGGTTTAGAATGAGTTTTTCAAAGAGTAATGGGGTAAACCATAAAAGTTTTTTTGAATAAAGAATTGAGGGTCGTGCAGGGATTTGATAAAACTACCAGGCATTTTCTTCATCGTGATCGCATCATAATAGGTAGCAATCATGTAGAGTATATTTCCTAGGAATCGCGATAGCGTACATAGGCTACATGATCGCATAGAGTAGATAGGGGAAAACTAAATCGCGATAGCATAAAAGGGCTTTACGATCATGATGTGTAATTAGAAGATAATCCCAATCGTGTGGCTTAGCTTCGCTATTGCAAAGAAGAGGCTACCTGCACCAGTTGCAGGTTTCTCGACAGTAGAAGTTGAAGGAAAGAAACACGTTGAATCACCACTCGACTAAATAGATTCACTGGAATAAATAGGAAAAATTAATTCAAGGACTACTATATCATTTGTCTGAAAGTCTCATGTACTGTAATAGTAGGATGCTAGGACAGATCTGGTTGACCATGAGAGTGAGGATGGCAGGCCTAACTGACATGTAACATCATACAGCAAAAGAGTATGCGGTAAGTACATAAAATACATTGAGTAAGTGGAAACGTAACAAGAATAGGTAGTAATCAACATGCATGACATAAATAAAAGTGTGTCATGTATAATATATGTAATGCATGATTAAACCCATCTTTAAGTTCAACAACTTAGTAAGAGTTTTATGTAATCAAGACAATGCGAGAAGTATATTTTACTTTAAAATATAATTAATTAAATAAAATAATAAAACTTTGTCAATTATAGGAGGTTTTATAACCAACATATAAGGCCATGTAAGTAGTCATAGATTTAAACAAACTACCAGTTGAGGGGAGTACTTTGCCTCCTTATGGGCTCAATACCTAATAAGTACCCTAGTGTATCCAACTAAGCCAGGTTCGTCATAATATTTCTTTTTAGGCTACCATCATCCTATGGTTAGAAATATAGTTACAACTGGGTCTTTCAACCTAATCCGTTCAGTGCTAATACTACTCCAAAAACATACCACTACTACTGACTTGACCTGTTAAGAAAACTTTAGTCAAAAACCAATAAAAATTATACTAGGTTAGCCTCTTGGGAAAATTCTATCAAATCTTTCTTATTCTAGTAAAATCATGTCTGGCCTAAAAATTAGGCAAATATCTGAACAATTTCCCAAATTCAATATTTTTAACCAAGAAGTCTCAATGAATCCTGTTAATTAATACTTTCAAGTATCGAACAAGTTAAATTCATAATTTACCCAAATCTTAACTACAAATCTGTATAAGCATGAATCGTAATATAATAATGCAAGAACTCGTGAAAAATACTCAATAATATCAAGGAAAATATAGTAAGAAAGAAATTCACAGTATGGGGATTTAAGGATGATAATCCTTACAAGATCTTTCATACAAACTTAGGGTTGGGGCACAAGGTTTGAAGGATTCCCTTGTTCATGAACACACATACACCAAATTTAAGTCGAAACACTTAGAATCTTTGGAGAAGAATACTTGTGTTGAAACCCAGGTCCTTTAGCCTTTAGTGAGCAACTGATCGATTTTTTTTTTGTCTGAGCGTTTTGTGAGTAATGAGAGAATATAGAGGTTTGGGGCTTTTATACTAGGGTATTGTGATCCTGAAACTAAATATTATGATTTATTGAATAGGTGAGAAATGTCCAACAAGTGCTAAAAAATGTGTTTTGGAATCAGTCTAATGGATCAGACGATGATCCATCGATAGTTCGTAGAGTGATTCGTGGAACCATACGCCTATGCTTGTTACTGGATAGGTTCCACGATTCACTTCATGGACCATAATCTTTTTTTATGGTTTGTGGGATAATTTGTGAAACCCTCCTAACACTTACAAAAAATTTAGGATTTTGGGGAAATTCAAAAGAGTCACTATATAGGTTTCCCCGGTAGTTCCAAAGTCACGGTCCATGGTATGGTCTGTAAAAAACTGGAAGTTCCAGATCTTGATAAAAATGCACGAACTTTCTTTCTTTAGAGTAGGCAACATTTTTTAGGCGTCTTCTAGGTGTTACAAATTTTATCAATCAGTTTCTCTGAAACTTCTCTCAGGCTCAACCTAGGGTTCATTCAAAGGCTTAGAAGCTTCAACTCCCTATAACAAGTTCAACGTTAGGGATTAAAAATAGGTATGTGATACTTCAATAAGGGTTTTATTTCACCCTTGTATCCTAAACTCTTGGTATTTTATTTTAATTTATGAAGTATGAAGTTAGGGTAAAACTTATATTATGATAATCATGTTTCTTAACTTTTCCAGCATGTTTCTTATTCATACATACATGTTAGTGATAATTATGTCTTTTCCATGTCTAAAAGCACATCCTAATGATTTGATAATCTTACTACAAGTAAATTTATGGTTTTCATGCATAATTCATGAGTAACCTAAGATATTGATCAACATGCGTAATTTTATTAGATTTATGAGAATTTAAACCTATTTTAGATATTTTCATATATGTGTCAAACTTATGACTTTTAGACATTACAAGATTTTCATGGATATTAAATTTAGTCCATATAAACTAAATTTAGAAATTTTAATAATCATGACTAATTTTTTCAATATTAAGCAGTCAGTAGTTTAATTTTTGGAAGTAGTATTAATATCAGTTGGTTCGAGTTTAGTGTAAACCAACCCTAAAAACAATTTCGCCACCATATGATTTTGTCCTTTAACACATCAGTATTAGTTAATGGATCCACCCAAACCATGTCCTTTACCTTTAGTTGGGTACTGTACACCCATCAGGCAGGAAGTAGGCTGGACTTCGTGTCTTATCTCACAGTTTACTGTTGAATAAAGAAACACCCACCCATGTTTAGCTTCTAATCATATTTTACAAGTGTTTATAACTAAATGTTTGCCAGCTTTCCAATTAGATTCTTGCACTTCGGAGTACCAGTGGTGAGTCCCGTGTTTTGAGGTCCAAGATTTTTCATACTTTACTTTTGTGTTGTGTTACTTTAGTTGCAATAGTCATTCGAGTTAGTTAGGGACTTGTCTTAACAACTCACTTAGCTAGTATTTAGTATGGCTTTCTGACATTGTTGTACTCAGACATCCACATTTATTTTATCCCAGTATTTTTTTTTTATTATATATTATTATTTTAGTTGGTCTGTTAATTACTATACTGTTCTTATGCTTAGTTTTATATCCAGCTTAGAGAATGCCAGATCCAAGGGTACACTTAGGGACACATGGTGGTCCTGGGTGCCATATCTCATCTGGGGTGTAGAATTGCGATGTGACAAACTTGATAGCAGAGCACTAGGTTCAATTTTAATAGGAATGTCTAAAATCTAGTGTTTATTAGATTTTCTTTGTGGGTGTGAAGCACATCAAACTTATAACAGAGAGTGCTACCAAACATTTAGGAAATGTTTCCCATCTTTCATTTCCCATCTTTCATGTTCTTTCTTGTGCTATAAATTTTTAACTCTATTTACCTCTCTAATTCATTCTCTGCATGTTCAAATCATTCCTTCATGAAGAGCAGTCTTACGTCCTCGCCAAGCTAGGAAGAAGTCTTCACCAGCACCTAAACCTCAATCAGATAACATCATGTCATGCCCCAAGTCTATACCCTAGATGGAAGATAGTGCATAAGAGTCTGAAGTGATCCTAAGATAAACCTTTGTTCATTTTGTTTCTAAGAATCATGAAATACATAACTGTGTGGAAGCATAAAGAAATTCTATCTCTAATAAATAACTATAACAAATTCAACCATTAAACTAGACCCATTATGAGTTAAGATGAATACTATGATTATGTATGAAAGCCTCTAACATAAAAACTAAAGAGTTGCTGAGACAAGTCCCCAACTAACTCTAAGTCAAGTAATATTAAACAAATAAATAACTAATTTGAAGAGAACTCATGGAGATTTGTGTCCTTATAAAATGAGGACACACCAAAATAGCTAAGTAATGATATGAGCTACCGAATGTCTGATAGAAAGTCACTGACCCTGTTCGCTCGATCTACATCATGAAAGGATTTAGGAAAAATCTCAGTCTATACATGGAATATATTGTACACAGATAAAATAAAAATATATATAAGCTAAAAGTAACTACAACTGATACTGAAAGTCTAAGATCACTAACTATTACAAGGCTATAAAATATATTAGAAATTATAATAGTTGAGAGTCATTCTAAAAATTATATAGATTATAATGTCATGATCGGATTTCGTGAATCATGATGGCACCTACTACACCAGAACCAACCCCGTAGTCCAAAGCCAAAGCGGACGACTACTATATCAATTGCGCAAAGTGATAATAATTAGAAGGTAATAAATGCTGAAGTTTAAGAATCAATAAATACCCAAAACCCAGTATCAGTGTCAAATGAACCACTAAGTACAGAAACAAGAAATCCAAACTATGTCTAATACAACTATGTCTCCAAAATACATGGAGATCAAGTAAAATGTCAAATCGGAAGAGAAGCAGGCAAAGGCCTAAACCTCTGAGATAAAAAGTAAACCGCATGAACAGCTGGCGATAATCATGATCGAGAACCTTTTCTCGGATCTACACATGTACAAGTGTATTATGGGTACAAGTTGTTGAAGAAACCCGTACCAAGTAGGCTTTGAGGGTCCACTCAGCATATTAATAAATACAGTAAACAACGGAATAAAATAAAGGAGTCACAGAATCAAATAGCACAACAAGGGAAAGCTAGCTACTTAAATAAGAATCAAGAGACAAATAGACATATATCGCTAGCTAATCACATAATAGGATCTCAGGTAATGAAGGAAGGCGTACCCAGAATCCTTGCAATAATATATGTGAATAATAATACAATAATCAAGAGTCAAAAGAAGTTAGGAGTAGAACATGGATGGTATACCGGTAACCTCAGGTAAAAGAGAAGATGAGTGAACAAGAATGTAAGGCACACAAAATCCCATATAGTATGAAGTAGCAATTAACAAACAATAACAACTATGCAATAATAGGAATAATAAAGTAATGCATATAAATGCTGACAAGTCCCAGAAAGAAACATAGCGTACACAGAGACATGCTCACCCATAGGACCCCCATAATGACCTAAGGGTACACTGAAGAAAACAAGTGCAGAAAAGTAAACAAAAAACATAAAGTAACCAATCCTGTGTACGCATCTCCTTCGGTACCCATAGGCCCAGTAGGAAGAACCCATGGAAGGCTAACCTAGATATTCCCAGTATATCACTCCTTCATCCTATACCCCCTCTCCGTGTCAGCCGTAATGCGAAGGCAAGGTCCATGGAGGTATCTCACTACGTACGATCTCTAATGTCATCATGACCTGACATCCCAAATCACAAAGACTCAAAGGTCTCAAGTCTGGTGTCTCGTGCCTCATATCAATAGTATCGTTAAGCTTTGCTTGACCAGTCAAGGTGTACACTTCTTGTACACCATTGTATCACAAAAAGTCCTCAATAAGTTGGGTATCATCATGTTTCCATAGCCAGTGGTACCATAAGTGTCAAAAAGTTATACTCAGTGCTGTACGATGATGGACTCAAGTCTCAGCGGGTATACTCACTAACGAACGGAGTCAGTCTCAAATCCCAGCATTAATTAGTCAAAATGATATTTTTTTTGTGCCAGGATATAAAGTCAGGGCTAAAATGGGTGAAAATAGGATTATCGGGTGCTCGATATAATGTCGAGTCTAAAACAATAAAAGATCATTACTTATATTATTTTTAGAATGTTACTATTTATTGCTTTATGTCATTATCCATCTTTGTTATCAACATTATGCTTTGGCCATCACGGCTCAATAAAAAGGTGGTGATACTGAACTAGCCCCAATGCACTCTCATCAGAGTCGTAGGCCCAACCTCTAGTGTCATGAATGCACAACATATCAACAAGTATACATATAAACATATGATCATGTAATATCAACATCTTATGCCCTACACAGGTATCTCTAGTCAAATTCTAAGTTACAAGTACCGTATCAATCAGATGCCAAAACATAAATATTAACATGGGACGGACGAAAAATGATACAAGGTTACTATAAAACCTAGATAACCAACCCACGGATGTTATTTATTACAATTATTAACGTAATAAGCCTAGAGATAGCCCCACGGAGCCTACGGACGATAAAGCGCTGCAAGTTTGTGAATATTACCCCAAATGATATCAAACGATCTCCAAATGATCTGAAACTTTCATCAAAATATTTGATATGTTAATACGGGTCTAACGATATATTTAATGTTGAGTTCTGGACCAGGACTAAAACAAACTTCGGGGCCTGCTTGCCAAAACTTAAATTAAACTTTACTATGCGGTTCCTAATGTTACCAGGAACCTGTGCTCCAAAATTGAGCATAATTCGGTGCGGGAAGCTCTTCAAAATATCCTGGATAGATTTGACCCTAACTGGGTCAAAGATGTGATTTTGAGGAATTAAATATTGGGATTTTGATGTATAATTGATACTAGAAGCAATGTATAATCAACTAACAAAGAATTACTTGAAAATATATGAATTATGGCATGATTTTATAAATTTCACAAATTGGAGTTTATCAATGGAGGAACCTAAGAATTTACA
>JBDJHY010257168.1:0-10566 GCA_039654485.1 Withania somnifera
ATTTAAAGCCCTTCTCGCACTTGAATTGTGATCATTTTTTGGAGCATGAGTTCCTGATGATGCTAGGAACCCCGTGGTAAAGTTTTTTTTGATTTTAGTGAGTAGGGCCTACGGGCTCGATTTTAGGCCTTGTCCAAAACTTAATTTAAATTATTTTTTAGACTCGTATTGATCCTTGGATTCTTATTATATGGGTTTCATAGCTATTAGAGACCAGCTGCTATTAGTTGAGTTGATATTTGTGATTTGCAGCATTTTTTCTGTGAGGTGAAAGGTAGGAACTATGGGGCTATCTCTTGGTATATAGCTTTTATAATTGTACCAAATAGAATCTGTGGGATGGGCTTATAGGTTGTGATCATGTACTTGGACTACTTCTTCATTTCCCCCCATTTTCTACCTATATTGGCGTTCGGTGTAATATGATGCACGTTAGTATTAGCCTCGTGATGGCTTTAGGGTAACTCTGGAAGTAGTAGAACGCTGATGTGTTGGTTGGTTTTGGGTTTTTTCCTCTGGTTTGGGCTGGTGTATTGTGTTGTTAGCTGTAGCTTAGTTGCTCCTATGCAGGGCATAGGTTGGCTATGTATATTATGTGCTGATGCATTTATTTAATGAGAGTGTGAGCCACAGGCTCCATTTTGAAAGTGCATTGGGGCTGGGCCCGTATCACCACTTGATTCTATTTCCATGGAGGCTAGATACTAATAATGGATAATAACATAAAAATGATAACTTGGAATATTCTGATAATAATATAAGTTAAAGGATCTTTTAACGTTTAAGACTTGGTAGTGTACCGAGCACCCGATATATACTATTTTCACTTGTTTTAGTCTAGGATTCACACCTTAGCATCGAGAAATATCATTTGACTAATTAATGCTTGTACTTCAGTTCGACTTTGTTCAGCAATGAGTACAACCATTGGCACTTGTGTTTGTTGTCATACGATAGTGAGTACAACTTTTTGACACTTATCACACCGAATGTCATGGAGACTTTGATGATACTTGTTCCCTTGAGGACATTGGTGATACCACTATATTGAGGCATTAGACATCATGACTTACCGAGATTATGTTTTGATGATACTATTGTTATGAGGCACTGGATGATAGATTGTGAGATCTTTGAGACTCTCTAACTTAGGATGTGAGATTATGATGACATTAAAGATTGGACATGGTGGGCGTACCTCCATGGACCTTGTCTTTGGGCTATAGCGACTGGAGGAGGGGTATAGAATAGAGTAGGATATACAGGATTAGGATTAGCCTTCAATGGATCCTACCTATTGGGCCTACGGGTACCGAAGGAGGAATGTATATAGGAGTTGTTACTTCATGGTGTCTATTTACTTTTTGAAACTTGTTTCTTCAGTGTACACTTGGTCATATGTGACGCCTACAGGTGAATGTGTTTTCTGTGTATGCTACCATTCTTATGAGGGATTTGGCATTGTTAATTTAGTTTTTGTATTTATTGCTTAATTATCATTACTCTATATATGTGAGACTGCCTTGCTAAGTGGGTTATTTATGCGAGACATTATTTAATCTATTCTTACTTTAAGGTTACAAACATACAGTCCGTATTCTCTCCTTGTCTTCTTATCTATCTCTTGATTACTTGCTATTGTTTATATATATCATTACAAGGTTTTAGGGCATGTTCTCTTATTTTTTCTGAGATCCTATTCTAATGTTTTAGCTAGAGAAGACATGTCTATCTGTTTAATTGATTCGCATATGAGTAACTAACTTCTATGTTGTACTATTTTTTTTGTGACCTTACTTTCTTACATTTCGTTATTTACTGCTTTTATGATTGTTATGTGCCTAGTGGGACCTCGAATCCTACTGGGTACAGGCTGCTTCAACGACTTGTACTCATGCTATATTTTTCCCATGGTAAGATCTGAGTACTAGCACCCAACTTTAATTTATGGAGTGCAGTTAGTGCTTACTAGTTGTGGCTTTCGGAGATACAAGGTAGCTTGACGTCCAGTTGTCCCTGCTCTCTCTTCAGATACGACTGGTCTCTTTTGTACTTTCAGAGACATACTTATAGAAGTTTTTTGGTTATACTCTGTACTTAGAGGCTCTTTTTATTTACACTGATACCAGGGGTTTGAGAGTTTATTGATTCTATTATTATATCTGTAATATTTGTCATATTCCCTTTCCTTTATACCTTGTTATCGTAATTGTGCATTCCACTATTTTGATGGTAGTCCTCTGCTGCAGCTTCATGCTGTAGGGTTTTTTCTCCTACTAGTAGGATAGTAGGTGCCATCATGATTCGAGAAATCAAGTCGTGATAATCTTTGTCCACTACTTATGGATAACTCAGAGACGTCGAGCATGCTCTTGGCTACTGGAGTTTACTTTTATATCTCTTTTGGGATTTATGACTCTTATATAGTGTTTATATATTTATCTTTTTCACCATTATATTCTTGTCCTTTTGTAGTAGCTCTTGTATTCTAATACCAAATTGTGAGATTGGCGTAGCTTTTATATATATATATATATATGGATAATTTTCTTCTTCTTCTTCTCTCTCTTTTAATTTTTCTTGATTTCTTCCATTTTTATATCTATTGTGTATACTTCAGTTAGGTTGTGGTCGTTTCTTATCATTTCTACTTACGAGATAGGTTTGCCTACATATAGATAGTAGGTGCCATCATGAACTGCAAAATCGGGTAATGACAATTTTGTATCAAAGCCTAGGTTCACTGGTATCTTGGTATAGGGAAAAATTATTAGTAGAGTCTTGTGAATTAGTTCATTGATATTTGTATCCTATCTTCGGGGGGCTATGATGGAATTATTAGGAAAAGGATTCTTTTTCAATTCTGACTCGTGCGTTGTATCATTGATAAATTCTTTTATTTTTTTTTTGTTCACATTTACCTTTCTTTTGGATGGAAGAGATGAGATCATTAGAAGGCATTGGTGATGTCCTATCCTAGGTCGTGAGAACCTTAACTTAAGGTCTTGTTTAGAAAGCATTTTCTGGGTTACAAATTAGGAACAAGAGTGTACCACATTAGTTAGGGTGTTTGGGGCCAGCCCATACTCTAGAAGGGTTCATTGTTATGCCTGTCCTTCATGAATTTTCTTAGGATTTTTAGGTTTTTAGGCGACATGCCTCAGTCAGGGGTGTTACAAATTTCATCAAGAGGTCTTAGGTTAGGGGTGAGCACAATGTTCTACAACAAGATTCAATGCCCGTTTTAGAGTATGAAGCCATATTTCATGAGTTGGTTGGACACACCCTAGTGATCTTTCTTATTTAGAATGAGAGGATTCAAAGATTAGTTAATGGGTTTATCATTCCACTCTATATAGAATTAGAGCCTTTGGTAGCATCTCAACATACTTTCACTCATATTGTCGGACACACAAGGTTATGGATGTAATAACCTTCAAAATCATATTCATATTTTCGTGGCTTTCTTATATTTTAGAGTATTCTTGTAACCTCCCCAAGTAATTTATGACTTGCTGGGATCGATAGGTTGGGTCCTTGGTGGTTGTCGTGGTGCAATTTTCTTGTCAATTCGATCTTTTTGGGGCTTATTTAGTTTATATGATCTCGAATTACCTTTTTGTCAATTCCTTTGAGTCCGGAATATCTATTACATAAATATTTCATATATGGAGTGATATAATTGGACTCCATTTTTATTCTGTATGCATTTTAGAAATTTTCCCAAAATATAAAAGTTAGGTCTGCGGGTACCGATAAATGGATACCATTGTTGATAAATCAGCCATTTGATTGATTTATCGGTCAAAGCGGTGCCTGGGTATATATTAGCAGTTCCAACTCATTTTTCTTCTCATTTTGTTCAAAAATTTGAGTTTTCCTCTGAATTTTGGGTCAAAATAAGAAGACTTGGAGAGATTTAACTAAACTATATTTCGTAGAAATGTGTTACAATATTTGTACGATAATTTCTACCGAGTAATTCTTTTTTTCTTTATTTTATTAACTTCCTAGGCTTATATCATTCGATTCTATTGTAAAATTTAGCTCCATTTTGTACCATACGATGTGTGAGCTGTGCTCTATGTGTGGGTATAAATATTTTATTTTTTCAAGCTGGTGGGTTTACAGACCCTATTTTAGCTGAGATTTTGACCCAGCTATTTATATAGAAATATGGGTCTTGTTTTACTTGTATTAACATGTTGGTTATGTTTTGCTAGTCTTTTCATAATTTCGAGCTTTATATGTGACTTGGGCATTCACAACAAGATTTTTGAGGATATCACCAGAATCTAGGAAAGCTATGGTCTACTTTCTTCAAATTGGGTATTAGTATAGTATATGTATGGTAAAGCACCAGCTCGGGGATGGAATGATTATTTGGACCCCAATATGCTTATTTATCTGGCCTGTGGCCTATTTTGCTGGCTTATAACATTACTACTTACCCGTGGGATGTATTTCCATGCACGTGTGTCTCACACCGACTTTGGAATGTAGTATGGATGGAGGAGGAGTAACACCGTTGATGCATATTGTTATTCACTGACTCTGGACTATAGTGAGGTTTGAGGAGGGGGATAAACTAGTGATCAAAGATTAACAACTATCCCCGATGTAGGCTAGTGTATTTGGAGTCGATCAACTTAGGTTGATGATTTGTGTTCTATTTGAAATATTGTGTATATGATTGCGGCATGGGTGGCCTCTAGCACATAGTTAATGTGGTACATCTGTGTTGAACACTCTACCTCCTTATGCAATGAATTTGTATTTAGCCAATCATAACTATGTTGATACTGACTTCCTTCCAGGATGGTGTTGTACCTAGACGGAAACAACTATAGCAGGTAGTTGTTGTATGTTGTGGTGATATTTGGCCCTTATCCAGCATGATCCTTGGGGTATAGGGTATTTTCCTAAGCTATGATAGGTCTGCCTTTCTTCCTGTATACGTGTGTACTTGGGCTAGTGAGCATTTATGGCACCTCTGGTGTAATTAGCCAGAGTTCGGGATCATGGTGGGCATAGGAGAGACTATGTTCCATGCCATAGCTTGGCATCTGTTCAATGGTTCAGATAAGGTGTTGATGGGAAATGGGTTCCATGTACTTATGTTATTGGTGTCTACGCCTATGTGCAGTACGACACTATTATACCCCACCATTTGAGATGATCCCCTTGCGAGTTCCATGATCTGGGATACTATTTGTGTGATGACAATGGGAATCTTTCTACCATGTGACTTATGCCTGTATGGAGCTACTTTGGTCCTACTAAGATATGATATACGGATTGAGCCCTAGTGTTTGCACTTTTGCCTTGATGGCTATACTACTGGTAGGATGATTACGAGGTTTCGGATGCGGGTTCAAGTCCCTCCACGGACCTTGTCGACCCGAGTAATTATGCATGGACCATGATGCGTAGCCCAGTAAAGGGATATAAGGGGGAGTAGTGGTATATGGTCAGAGTTCTACATGGGTCTTTCTCACTTCAGGGTTATCCTAGAAGTGGAGCATGATAACTTTTGGTTTCAGTTTATATGGTTCGAGTCTTCTATGGGTCCTTCTTGATTCGGGACTATCCTTAAGAGGGAGCATGCCGACACTTCTATATAAGGTATGTGGTTTGAGTCCTCTACAGGTTCCTCTTAATTAGGGATCATCCCAGAGAGGGAACATACCAGTAATTATCTAGGCATCTACAGCCCTTCTTTACTAGGGATCATCTCAGAGAAGGTGTATTCCAATAAATGATTATGCTTCTTCTATGGCCCTCTTGTCTTGGACTATCCCAGAAAGGGAACATATGAAATCTCCATTCTTTGGTAGAGTTGACTACCTTCCTCACCCCTTTTATTATTATACCATTAGCTACATTATTGACGTTAGCTATACTTTATCAGTTCCTATTTATAGGGGTTATTTGGGACTACAGGTACACTTTATATGTGGGTATGATTTGCTTATTACCTAAGCTAGTGTTTGCGTGACCTATCCTATT
The DNA here is from genome assembly GCA_039654485.1 of Withania somnifera. Lineage (NCBI taxonomy): Eukaryota > Viridiplantae > Streptophyta > Magnoliopsida > Solanales > Solanaceae > Withania > Withania somnifera. Next base: position 6,010 of record JBDJHY010257168.1, read on the forward strand.
AGTGAATCCTTTAGCATGTTAGCCGATACTGTATATATTGATGATTATTACCCTATTTCTTCTCCTTTTATTCTATTATAGTTGCCCCTTTTGGGTGCCTAATTGACCTGTGATGCCTACTGGGTATTCGTTGTTTTGGTACTCATGCTACACTTCTACATCTTTTCCTAATATAGTTACTAGTGCGAGTTTTTTGCAACGGATGTGATCTAGCATGATAGTTGGTATTTCTAGAGATTCGATGAGTTGCTGGAGTCTTTGCTGGCTAGTTTTCCTTTCAGCATTGGGGCTATCCTAGTCGGGTCTTAGATTGGCTTTTCTTTGGTAGTTTTCCCCGCCAGGGGCTATATTTTTTATTCATGTGTATAGATGTTATACAACCATGATAACAAGTCTTGGGAGTTATTTTATGATTGGTTTTATACTTCTAGATTTCTTTTATGTTGTCCTTATTTTCCTTTTCTTATTCTTTTTTTTCTTTTGTTTTTAGTTCTTGTTACTGGCTCACTGCAATTCGCTCTAAGACAGAATCAACCTTGTCGACAGGTGAGATACAAAAGCCATCACAACTCGATTTTTGAGTCATGACAGAGTGGTATCAGAGAAATAGGTTTATAGGGGTCTATCGTTGTAAGAGTAGGAGTCTAGTAGAGTCCTGGGGATCGATACTTAGATGTTTGTACCCTATCTTCAGGAGTCTACATGGCTCTTTTATAGGGTTAATTCTTGTTGATTCTTTTGTGCACGGTATTCACTATTTTCTTGGTTACTTATCTTTGTTCATTCTTCCACAGATAGTATGCACACAATTGACATCAGAGGGTGACGATGCTCCCCCGCCTCGACAGAAACCCCAGTTAGGGGCTGGGGTAAAGTCAGAGCCCATGTGCAGTACTAGGCTAGAGTTGAGCAAGTTAAGCCTACACCTATAGATCTACCTCCTCTATAGATAAACCCAGCCTCATATGATGCACTTAGAGATATGTGGCAGCATATGATGGCTATGTTTTTAGGCCACCAATGATGAGGGTCAGACTTCGGCCTAGGGAGTGGCACAGGGTGCCCTATCTCCTCCTATTTAGTAAGCACCAGCAGCAGCTATGGCTCCTCCCACCCAACCAGCCCCAGAGGTACTGCTAGTTAAGCCGTCGAGCCAATCTCAGCATGGAGTTTCTATTATGACTTTCAAGGATCGGAAGATGCATGATCATTTTATGCCTCTAAGATTTTTTGGTGACTCTTGGCATGATCAATTTGAATTTATTGCAGAGTGCAAAGAGAAGCTGAAGACTTTGGGCTTAAAAGAGACACATGGGGTTGACTTTATTGGGTATGAGTTGGAGGGTCGGGAAAATGCCTAGTGGAGATCGTACAAAGATAATAGACCCTCAAGGTCTGCACCGATGATGTGGGATCAGTTTGTGGAAGATTTCATAGCTCAGTATATTCCCCAAAATGTTTAGGAGGATCTCAGGTCTCAGCTTATTAAGTTGCAGCAGGGGTCAATGACAGTTACAGAGTATGAGGCTAGATTCACACAGGATTCAAGGCATGGGGCAGCTATTATGCCGATGGATGATGAGCGGATTCACCGTTTAGCAAAAGCATTGAGGCTACAGTTACAAGCAGATGTAGAGTTTTTACTAACTTAGGGAAACCCATTTTAAGCTATGGTAGATTACGCCCGTAATATGGAGAGGCATTTTCGCTTGGGCCAAAGGGGAGGCAACAAGAGACAGCACCGTCCAGGTGATTTTAGTGGGCCACAGTCTTCTGGGAGTTGGTATATATTCGAGGATCTCAGTCACAGTCCTTGCAGTAGTGGTACCAAGGACAACCTAGCAGGACAGTTTAGGCCTTCCTACCATCATCCATTGGTGTTTAGAGGAATCATCCCATTAGAGGCGCATTTGTTGGGACTCAGGGCCGTGATGGCCAGGGTGGCCCAATTAATGGATCTAGTCAGGGCAAAGGTCGGGTTTGTTATGAGTGTGGTGAGATAAATCACTATTCTAGGGAATCCCTATGACGTTGGGTTATCCAACTAGCATTTTAGACTAAGAAGCCTCTACAGTCAGTACCGCCACCGGCTAGAGGTTGTCAATTAGTGACTCGAGGTGGTCAGTTTGTGACTCGAGGGGATCATGGTAGGGGCCGAAGGGACCGGGGAGGGAGCAAAGGAGGTTAGCAGGGTGGTCAATGTAGTTAGTTCTATGTCATACCTGATAATTCTCAAATTACACCTATTAATGAAATATAAGCGATCGTTTATCAAATATAGAACCTAATTGGTTAGGGCGATCCTGTAGGAAATATGGTATCAGGTTTATGCCTTGATACAATATTTATTCAACTAGGAATTATATAATGCAAAAAGCGGAATATTTTTGTATGACTTTATCCGTTGCAACTAATTGTAACTTGTAAAACAATTTAAGTGTTGAGAAGATCTAGGTTTATGTTCACCAAGGTTTAACAAACCTTTGGATTGTAATCATTTATGGTCATCCAATCTTTCGTAAATGCAGAGCTATGTCTAAAACCAATGATATTTATCTATGTGTTTTCAACCTTTAATCCTAGATAAACCTCTTTTACACAAGGGTCAGGCCATGAAAGAGTGCGTTGTTTCTATCCTGGTAACTCAAGATCATTACCCTTATTACCGCAATAATCATTAGAGGGGGTTAACGCCCCGAATCTCTTAGCATAATGTCAACTACTAGTTTTAACCATAGGGTTAGTTCTAGTTAAACCTGGGCTTGTTATAGTGTTTGCATACACTAAAAAATCAACTAAATCATAGAGATTACATGTACAAACACTTAGATGCAACAACCATATTAGAATTACAACCTTAGTGTTGTTTCACCCATGGATCCACAGCACTAGAGTTGGGGTTTAGCCACTCAGTGATATCAAAACACAACAGTAAAACGATAAATCAATAAGAATCATACCAATCAAATTGCCTTTAACTGCTGTAAAATAATAACAAAGATCAGAATTCCCCACACTTGTGTTTGTGGAAGAGAAAAGAAAAGACAACATATAAAAAAAATAATAAAGTGTTGTATATTGTGTAGTATCAAAAAAGTTATTGTAATGACCCTCATGGTCATTTATGATAAATACGTATTGTCTTGCATCTTAGAGCATTTCAGCAGTTGCCCTAAGTCATTTATGACTTGCTGGGACCGACAGTTTGGATCCCTGGCGACTCAGTAGGAAATATCTCAATTCCCTATTTTATAGCCTAAAGTTAAGTATTCGTTGACTCAAGTCAACTTTCCTTCAAGATGACCTTGAAAATTAAATTCTGACAGTTCCATTAGGTCTAGAATGACAAACAAACTCAAGATTGACCTTAATTTTTGTTTTGCAGAAAGTTATGTGAATTTGTGGAAATTGTTTAAGTTTGTGCCTAAAAGTGGAGTTTGTGTGGAAACTCGATGTTTGGAGTGTTGAAATGGAATTTTGACACTTCCAGTAGGTCTATAATGATGAATTTAGGCTAGGAGAGGTGTTGGTTTAATTTTCTTGCGTGTCGTTGTGAATTCGAGGTGTTGGCGGAGAAATGCACCTTTAGGCTCTTTTGGTTTCTGGTGTTATCTGGAGTAAATGACCTCCTATTCCATTTTCATTGACTCCATTGAGTCTGAAATCTGTTTTCCACTCAAAAAACATATAAGGTTTGTTAAATTTGGACTCCGTTTCAGTTCTTAAACTCAGTTGGAAAATCTACAGCAAAGCTGTAAAGTTTTGTTCCGTCTCGACATTTCGACAGGCCATCTCAGCATACCGGGTAGCCTACATGGGGTGTCGACTGGTAGGCAGCCAGGCACTCCAGTCCAGTCCCGGGCACCCCAGACCGGTACCCTGGTAGCCTAGCACCCCTACAAGGCAGCCTGACAACCCGGTAACCCAACCCGGTACCCCGGGAAGCCCAATGGGGCGAAGACTTCGCCGGACTCGCCTTGACGTCCTCTTTTCCCTCCTCTTAGTCTCCATATAGCATATTTTTGGCCTGGATGGAGAAATCCCTCCCGTATAGCTGACTCCATACTTAGTTTTATTTTCTGGTTTTTCATAATTTTAAGAATTGGGCCCAAAGACCCTCTTGGGCCTTGACCCACCCAACACAATTCTTTTAAAGGGTGTAAAGCACCCCGTTGTCCTCATTTCATCAAATACTTCTCCCTATCGGTTTTTGATGTGAAAAAATTTCTCGCAATTAGATTTTCAAGGGTGATAAATTTTGGAATCATCGTTCTTCAATTCTTATGTTTTCCGGTATGTTTTCTTCCCTTTCTAGCTTGAATTTCTAGTTTCCACCATTAATGGCTTCAAACTTTGGAAGTGATGAAATCATGTTTATATATTTATATATTCATGGAATTCTTCATTTAATTAAGTATACATTGTTCCTAATAACAATTTTACGATGTAATTCCATCTGTAAATTCGTAAAGAGGGGACTTTTGACCCCTTTTTGACCGATTCTTTCCAGGCTGTTTTGAAGCCCTTCCCGAACTCGGATTGTGCTCAATTTTGGAG
>JBDJHY010257179.1:0-10566 GCA_039654485.1 Withania somnifera
ATTGACATCGGGTCTTGGGTGTATTTCGCAATTCTTTATTATCTTTAATATGTCTTTTCATATTCATCCGCATTAATCTTAGTAGTCCTCCGCTTCTGCTACAGACTATAGGGTTTGGTTCTCCTACTGGTGGTATAGTAGGTGCCATCATGATCCGAGAAATCAGGTCGTGACACATGTCATTGAGCTTTGGACAACTAGCAAAGGTGTCGGCCAGGGTTATATAATCCTCCCCTACTTGTAAAGGATTCATTCTTGGATTCAAAACCTGAAAAGGTATAAGGAAAATAATAGAAACCTACAAGTTACTCATAAAATAAGGGTTAGCACATGATTAGAATATAAGTCTATGCGCCAAGGGAGCAAGATAAGATTCATAAAGTTGAATATAACTTGAAATCGACCGTGGTCAAAGAGATGGAAACCTCGGGAACTTAACATATGCACACAAGAGCAAGAACTATCTAACACCCATAAGAAATGACAAAATAGATCAAATGCATAACAATAAAGGGAAATATGCAACAAGAGTATGGTCACCAATACATACATGTCATTACTCCTACAAAGCCACCCAAAAGAACGCACGAGAAAAATCTTCAACCACATAAGTTCTTTAAAGTTCAAAGAGACTTCCTTTAACATATCGAGGTCCAATCTCCCTCCATCTTGAGGAAACCTTTGCATTTCTCCATTACCTTTTGGGTGTTGAGTTTCTCAACCCTTTGACTTAGGATTAGTTAGTTCTATTCAATTTCTCGATGGGGAAAGGAAGGGATATAACTCAACGGTAGAGTGTCACTTTGACGTGGTGGAAGTCACCAATTCGAGCCTGATTATCCCTAAGCCCAATGTGAGTTTTTCTAGTTGGATTTTCTCCCCCACCATCGTTCAATAAGAATGGATAAGAGTCTCATGAGATTGATGTGAGGGGAAGGGATAGCTATATTTCTGGGAGAAAACTCTGGGCGAATATGAAGCGCATGGATACAAATTATGCCTTGTAATGAAAGACAATTTTTGAATCTTCTTTTTCTACGAACAAGGATATCATCATGAATAAAAGAAGTCATGCTATTCGGAGGGTGTAGCAATGTACCAAGACCATTGTTCAAAAAGAATTTATACTCCTCCAAAGATGTTGGGTACCCTCTAGTCAACAACCCACTCATGCCTTCAAGAGTCCATAACACCTGTTGATCTTGCCTATCCACATAACCTTTATAAGATAAATGACTTGGGCCAAAAAGAATGCCTAATGAACTGACATCACAACCAAGGATCTTTGGATACACAGAATAAGCAACAAACCAAGACTTGGGGTATGAATCAAGTACTAAGGTTGGAACATTGAGGTATGAATCAAGACTTGGTAGTGCTAAGGTTGGAACCACCTCAAGGGATTCATCATCACATCTCCAAGGGTTACTTGGAGTGAAAGGGAATATACGCTTAACTTGGGGAAGAATCATTGAAAAAACTTTTCTAGACCTTTTTACATGTCCATAAGTCCCTTCCAAGTTTTTTGTAAACTTGGACCAAGAAGCTTGGTCACTCTTTTAGTCCAACTTGATTAAGAGGTGTTGTATAAATCCCAACTTTTGTCCTCCACTAATATTGGAACCCTTATATAAGGATTCCTTGTGTCCATTAATCTCACCAACCTAAAATTAGAAAAAGAAGGGCTAGGTAAAATGCTAGTCCCATGGTTAGCTTGTTTCATAATGTTAGCCATCATTCATGGTTTTTATTTGGACCTTATCAACTCATTTTCCTTTTATTTAACACTAGTTGACTACTTGGATTCAATCTTCACATTACTCACACTTACTCCCCTTTTTAGATCTTTCATGAGCCTATAATCCTCACAAACTTCATTGGGATATCAAGGGAAAGAGTATATGCTTCCGGCCATTTAAAACAAGGGAGTGTTTGTTGGATCTTCCATGATGTGACACTAGGATCATATTTCCATGGCCTACCAAGTAACAAATGGAAATACGCCATGGACATAACATCACATAGAATAAAATCCTTATAGTTGCAAATTTAAAAGGACACATCTGCTTGTTTTCGAACTTGAAACTCACCATCTTGATCAAGCCATTGAATCTTTTACAATTTAAGATGCAAGGTAGTGCTGAGATATAATTGATCACCAAGTGCTCACTATAAACATTAGTGCAACTACCATGTATCAATAATTAAGGAACATACTTGTTCCTAATCTTGCACCTAGCATGAAAAATAGTCTCTCTTTTATCAAGTTCTCTTTTTCCAAGGGCACCTAAAATTCTTCACAACATACAAGATAATATAATGTTCATATCCAAATCATCATCATCCGACTCAAACGAATTAACTCTTTTATTAAGAAGGCCCATATTTAATGGAACTCTCATGATCTCTCCTTCCTCATTTGAATACTCATCATCATCTCCCTCATCCTCACTCTCCTCATCATCCTTAATTTTGTATCCATTATAAGAACTTAAAATTTCCTTATTGTTAGGACACTCACTAGCAATGTACCCCCTACCTTGACAACAAAAAAATTAAATAGTAGAAGGTCTAGCTTTACTCAGTTTAGAGTAAGTACATTTGTGTTGGTTATCCTCTTCTTTCCTTGTATTAACCTTGGATTGATTGATTATTCCACTACCCTTTAATTCTCTTGAGGTCATGATGACTTTCCGCTATCTTCATTATTGTTCCATAAGGAAGTAGAAGTATTTTCCCAGTGTTATCCATCATGGACTAGATATGTGGGAGCACACACATCTTATGAGCACATGGAAGCACCTTCAAGAGCAACTTAAAGTGACAAAATGAGCAAACTAGGGTGTGGAAATCAACTCAGAGCCAAAAGAGTGAAGATTTATTTCATTGTGTAATTCGGCGAGGTTCCTTACTAAATGGGTGACGCATCTTTTGTACTGCACACTTGGTGATGCACCAACATTGCATGGCCATCCACCAAATTATCAGGACGTGATTGGTGACATGGCATTGCAATTTGGTGCCCAACAATCATAAAGGGAGATCTAAATACATGATGGGAATGGGCTAATGTGTACTAAGGGCCACTTTGGGGCCTTGTATTTAGAATACTAAAAATAGGTCCTCATTTGAATTCTATCTTAGTTTTAAATGTTGAATAATTAAGAGTCTTAGAGCATGTAGTTCATGGGAGTGTTCCCATTAGGTTAGATCTAGTAGTGTTAGCTAAATCTAGGTTAGCATTGGGTTAACTTCCATTATTAATTTGGATTCTTTAACCTTTATTCATATTGAGTTACCCACTCGTGGATCAATAGCTTTGAGTTTTTCATTTATTGGATTGAGTCACTTCCCCTTTGAATTAATTGTGTTATCAATTGATTCTTCTTTCTTCTCTCTTAAACTTTTTAATTCTCATCAAATTACCTTGAATTCATAAATTTCATAGATAATTCACATATTGCGTATTTTCAATTCTGTGTCGATATTGGTTTGAGTTAGATCCCTAAACCGAGACGTATTATCTTGGTATCAGATTTTAGGGACATATTTATTTCTATGAATTCAATCCTAGGTTCATAAATTGAAAATCCAAAAAAAGAATGATAAATTGAAATTTTCAAAAACTTTGAGTCGATTGTGTGAAAGTGCTCTTTGATTGAGTTCTATTATTGGAAGTTAATTATCCTAGTGATTTAGAGTCTAGATCTAAGATTTGGTTTGATTTGGAGTTTTCACCATTATTGAACCTCAAGCTTTGGCGAAAACAAGTAGGTTGATTGGCTATAAATTTATGTTTGTGAGAAATTAGGGAATCATCATCCTATCACAAGGATCTTCTCTTTCAAATTTTATGAAAATCAGAGTTCGGAGGAGTGAGTTGTGAATTTTTTGAGGTGTTCATGTTCATACCTTCATATTTGCCCAGAAATTTTGAATTTTGAGTTTAAATTATGTTTAATTTTTGGATTTCAAGGAATCAAAGTATTTTGGGATTGATTCTCATATACTAAGCAGTTTGGATCTCAAAATTTGAGGAAATTAGAGCAAAATCACATGAGATATAAGGATTTGAAGATATTCAAATTGTTCTACCATGTTCATCGTGGTCATCACCTTGTTCATTGTTATTTGAAGGAGGATCTTCAAGTAGTGGTGTTAGATCCTTGAGAGGCTTAAAAAAGGGATATCAAAGTGTTTTTGAACAACATAAACTCATCAAGGATCGAGTTACAAGGCAACGAAAGCTAGAGGGAACTCCAACAATCTGTAAATCATTTCCATGTGTTTCCATTGACCAATTAGCCAAGCTGCCAATTCAGCACAGTGTTGTTCAATTCGGTAGATCTAGGGTGGTCATTCTTCAGATTGATGTTTTAGAAAATTAACCATAAGCTACTGGAATTTTTGCGGATCCAAACTTTCAAATTGGCGATCATCGATCCGGTTTGGCAAACTATTTACAATTTTGGCTACATCACCATTTATGACTGGGAAAAAACTTTATCATCGTGTTATAGGTTTTTTCTTAGATCCCTAAGGTGTTGTTTGTTCTTGGTGAGTTCTAGGTTTATTTGAATGATGGTGAGCACTAAAATATAATCTCTAAATCTCCATCTTATTATCTCTTGGTCTCAGTCTTAGTTTGTTTGTGTCTTAGTTTATTTTCTTTGAATCTTAGGTTTAGTTTTCAACTAGTACTTGTTCTACTTTGTTGTTAGCTAGACTTTTGTGTGCTTTTTCTTTTTGTGTTATTTCTTTGTGCATTTTTCTTTTTTTTTGTAAGTTTTGTTGTAGTTTCTTGGCTAATGTGTACTTTCTCTTGAGTGTTTGTTGTTGGTCTACAAGATTCTATTCCTCCATAAAGGATGAGGGACCTTGTGAATTTCTTGGATGAGGAATTCCTTATCATCCTCGGAATAAACCCCTAGAAACGTAAATAGAGCTTCAAATATGAGTGTATGAAGCATTTCTACACTAATTGTTTGTTGATTTTATATATATGTTCAAGTAACATTGATCATGGCTCCTAAATCCTATGTAGAACTTCTTAAGAGCTATGAGAAAGAACAGTCCTACAGGGAAAGGAGTGGTGAGTTTAAATCTCCAACCTCATATTGTGCTACTTCATATCCTAGGAAAGGGAGTTCAGGATACTAAGATAGTTGTGAACTAGATAAGAGGAAGCTTGAATTGAAAGTCCATGCCAATAGTATTCCGGTATTCAATCTAACACTTGATGATCATCTAGGGTGGAACATCATATCCCAAAGAATGATAAAAAAATTTGAACTTAGTTGTTATCTAGTTGTGGGACTGCCAAGGTATGTAGGATCTTTCCTATCCTTTAGGCGGGGATAGGTTTATAAGAGGACTTTTACATAGGAAGGAAAGGCTTAAACTAGAAGGGGATAATAAAGGGAATGTTGTTATCTATTTATGGGACCACCAAGGTATGTAGTTAGAACATGGGTGAACCAACAAACAAGAGTCAACATTATTCTTGGGAATTATTATGAGATTCAGTGGTGTTGTATGGGTGCAAGGAGTGCTTTTGAGCTATGCATTAGTATTTCATGGTTCCTAAAACATGACATTCTACAAGTGCAAGATTGGAGCAAGTACATCAAGAGTGAGAAAGGTATACCTCTCTTTCCACCATTACCCCCCATGGAAGTGATAAAAGAACCCAAGAAAGTGTCAATGCTTACAAAACAATCCATCTCATGTAAGGTTAACACCAATGAGTCACACTTAAAGGTTAAAACATAAACTCCTTGTGCAACCAAGTGGAGGCTAGATTTCAAAGGGCCCTCAATCCCTTAAAAAAGAATTCTAGGACTTTTCCCCAACTTAAAAGAAAATGAGAGACAAAAGATTAAGAGGAGTAAGGGAGTGCTTAGTGACGACTCTAGAGTAAAAAAAAGAGAGGATGTGTGGAGTGACATGAGAGAGTTGTCACATACTAAATCTAATCTTTGTTCTATTTCTAGTAGTTTCTCTTGTGTTGGAGCCAAACCATCTGAAGATCCTCAACTAGAGCTAAGTCGTGAGAAAGTTGAAAACTTCCGGATGGATCAAATATTCCCCAATATTTCTAACCAAGGTGAATCAATTACTTCCAATGAGCTTCAAGGTAAAAAAGATAATCTCTACACTCTTGATGATTATTGTGTGGCTAGTAGACTAATGAGTGTGAGTAGTAGATTGACTTTATTTGAGATTTATGAATGTTTACTTTGTATTAAAAATATTGGTATGTTGTTGAATATTGATAATGTACTTTTGGAGAGTGTCCAAACACTAGTTGACCTATTGATGACCGATTTGACTTCTCTTGGAAGTTTGATTTGTGTCCACATAGTGTTGACACTTGTGTTTTAGTTGAAGATGAATTATCATGTTGTTATGACTAAACCAATGGGTAGAGTTTCATGTGACTTGATTGAGATTTTGAGGAACCCCATTGGTGATAGTCCTTGTGTTGATAGTTTATTTGCAACCACTTGAATGATACCCAACCCCTATTTAATAAATATGATGCTGAATTTCTTGTGTACTGTAGTGAATTATCTTGTGATTCATTAGATGCATGTGATGGTGGTTTGTGTCTATCTTTGAGTCTTAATATTGAGGAACGTGTGGGTTGTTTCCTAGTATTGTTAAGGTAGCCCCTCTTGAAGTCTACACCGTGCATGGAAATCCACTAATAGTATGATGACAAACTTCCCAATCATGGAAATATCTCCTTTGGGGATAATAGTACATGTGATGGTAAGGATAGTATTCAAAGGGGAGGTGATGCTTGTACTTACATGTACTCTTCATCCTTGGATAAAGTTGAATTGAGAGACACCTTCCTCTATTATTTGTTTTCATATGGTGATGTCTATGATTGTATGCCTAATGTGCTATGTGTGATTAGAGCTACCTTCGATCCCAAGAAAGGTGACTGTAAATTAGGCTCATGGGTATCTTTTTCTATTTAACCCAGATAGAGTGTGGGATCTGGGTATGGATGGGTTGTGCTTGGTCAAGATGACAAGTGAATTTTGGGTGAGATTGTTGGTACCCATCGCTATGACTCATGGTTCATATTAAAATTTCATAATCTCTTCGTTGAACCTAAGTTGTGTAGGGGAAAAACCTTTAACAATGAAGATTACCCATTTAAAAAAGGGGATCCCTGGGCATTCTTCATATGTTCTTAAATGTGGAACTCTTACTTTTGATCAACTCTTGTGTTTGAGTGCTATGCTTGATGAGTTTTATCAAAGGTGGAGTGTTAATGATGAAAACCAATGGAGAGAACCTCTTGGATCAAAAAGTTAGAATGAAGTCACACCTTCATTCTCCATCATATAAGGTAGGCCTTTATGGCTCATATGTGGGTCTTATAAGACCATGGAGGTCTACTCTCTTTCTTTCTTGAACCCTATTGGACTATGTTGACCTCTTGAGATTACTATCTGTTAATTTGTAAGTGCTTAAGATGGTTCTTAAGTATAGTTGTGGGGACCCTTTACTTTTGACCCTAGAATAGGTTGACTTGTTTAGGGGTGGGTTACATAGAGACTACCTTCGTGTTCGACCTTGGGATTGTCTCGGTGGTATTACTATTCTTTTCTTGGGCTAGTACATTGGGGGTAACTGATCGTAGGCAGTTTTACCTGCCGAAAAACCACTTAACTCGTATTTATTAACCTTGTTTTGAGAATAATTGTATAGTATGTGATGGTTTTGTAGTGAATATTGGAAATAACTCTAACCAATGTGATTAGCAACTTTTAAGGATATTATGGAAATATGAAAGAAAACTAGTAAAGAAAAGGCTAGTCAAGAAGTAAAGAAAAAATTCCAGCAAAAATGCACTGATCACATTAGGGATCACGTCGTGATCACTATCGTGAACTAGTTTGACATACAACGGCTAGGCCTATTTTTAATTAGGCTAATTAAAGGAAAATTAGTCTTTTCACCAATGAGGGCAGAAACCCTTAAGAGGCGTTTTTAGAGGCATAATGGAAGAGAGGCGGAGTTTTGGACAACAAGAAGTATTGACTTGAGGAGGCTATCACCAAGGAAGGAGGGAAACCCTAGAAAGAAAACATCACTATTGCACCAAGGTTGAAGACTAATCATACAATTTACTTATGGTATTTATTAAATATGAACTCTCTGTTTATTATATCCTGTATGGGCTAACAACCCTAATTCAAGGGCTGGTGGTTCACGCACCATGTATGGATCAAATTAATGTAACACATTTTGTTCCAGTTAATTGATTATTCTTCTATTTTATTATAATTGCATTTCTAATTGCTAGAGGTTCATTCTTTGGCTAGTCAGTTGGTTAGACTTGATCATTTAGACCCTAGGAGAGTGTTAGAATGTGTTGAGGTCAGATCTTCCTTGTCAGATCATATTTTGCAATGTTAGTTTGAGGATAATCATTTGGTTGCTCTTTGTGATCAAGTATTAGCTGGAGAGACTTATAGAGCTTCTATTGATTCAGATGGTGCGCTTTAGTATGATGGTTGATTTGCGTACCATAGGTTTGTGACTTGATGTAGTTGATCTTGCGTGATGTTCCGAGTATTCTATTCATCCTTGTGCAACTAAGATATATTGTGATTTGCAGTAGATGTATTGGTGGAGTCGGATGAAGAGGGATATTTTTAGTATATGTCTAAGTGTTTGAACTGTCAACAGGTTAAGTATGAGCATAGGCGACCAAGTGGTCTGATGTAGAGACTCCCAATTCTGACTTTGAAGTAGGAGCGGGTCACTATACACTTTGTTTCTAGTTTGCATCGAACTAGCTAAGGGCATGATACTATTTGGGTCATTATTGAGAGACTGTCTGAGTCAGGTTACTTCATTCCCACTCACTCATCTTATAATGTTGAGCGTCTGACTCAGATCTACATTCGTGAGGTGGTTCAGTTGCATGGTGTTCCTATATCATCCATTTTTTACAAAGGCACCCATTTTACTTTGAATTTTTTAAGATCTATTCAATGGGACTTGGGTAATGAGGTTCATTTAAGTAATGCATTTCATCTGTAGATCGACGGCCAGTGGACTATTCAGGCGTTAGAGGATATGCTAAGGGCTTGTGTGATAGACTTTGGTCGTGCTTGGGATAAGCACCTACCATTGGTAAATTTTTCTTACAATAATAACTATCACTCCAGCATTAAGATGGGACCATTTGAGGCATTGTACGGTAGGCGGTGTAGGTTGCCTATTGGTTAGTTTGATGGTTTTGAGGGCAGAATTCAGTCTTTAGATCTAATGCGGGATTTTATAAAGTAGGTTCGACTTGTTTAGGATAGATTGAGGGTAGCATAGACTAGGGAGAAGAGCTACGTTGATCATAGGCTTTGTGCCTTAGAATTTGGAGTTGGTTATAGAGTCTTTTTGCGGGTATCTTTGTAATGACCCTCATGGTCATTTATGATAAATATGAGATGTTTTACATTCTAGAGCATTTCAGTAGTTTCCCTAAGTCAATTATGACTTGATGGGATCGATAGTTTGGATCCCTGGTAACTCAGTCTAGAAATATCTTAAATTCCCTATTTTAGAACCTAAAGTTAAGGACTCGTTGACCAAAGTCAACTTTCCTTCAACATGAGCTTGGAATTAAGTTCTAAAAGTTCCGTTAGCTCCGGGATACTAAACAAAGTCAGGGTGACCTTAAGTTTGTGTTTTGGAGGTTTTGTTTACAAGTTATGTGAGTTTGTGGAAATTGTTTAAGTTTCTGCCTAGATGAGGAGCTTTGGTGGAAATTCAATGTTCGGAGTGTCAGATTTAAATTCTGATGCTTCCAGTAGCTCTGAAATGATGAATTTAGGCTAAGTGAGGTACTGGCAGAGAAATGCGCCTTTAGGCCCTTTTGGTTTGAAGGGTTATTTTGAGTAAACGACCTCAGAATTCAATTTCATCGATTTCATTGAGTCCAAAATACCATTTCCATGATATTTGAATATTTGGTTTGTCAATATTAGGCTCCATTTGATCCCCGAACCATGTGTGCAAATCTGAAATTTGCTGCAGCTGGAACCTATAATTGGTGTAGGAATTCCTTCAGCTCGATCGTGCTCCTTAAGGCGCAATTGCAATGAGAAATTTTTCCTTATTCTACATGATCACGTTGCTCAAGCGTGATCGTGATGGCCTCCCTGAATTTCTTCTGCACGATTGCAGTCTCATCACGTGATCATGATGAATTAGTTTCCCATGCAGCGCCATCACTGTCCAGGGGCGCGATTGCGATACGTTACGTGACTGGCAATTTATTTAAGATCCCAAATGTAGCCTCTTCCTTATTTTTCTCTCCCAAATGATATTTCTTCCCCCTTTCAAGATAAGCCTCTCCCCAAAGTTGATTCTAAGTCCCAAGAAGAGATTCTCCACCTTCCCCATAATCCTTGTCGTAATTAGTACGATTCTCTTTCTCTCTCTCTCTTCTTCTTCCTTGTTTTCCTTTAATCCTCCATTGTTGGCTATGAATTAGGGTGAAGAATTCTTCTCATAACTTTAATTCTTTTGTTTAGTTCT
>JBDJHY010257189.1:0-10566 GCA_039654485.1 Withania somnifera
ATATACATAAATATATATTGATATTGTGATTCATAGCTTTGTATGCCATTAACACAATTTGAGATGGGTTTGTTTATATGCTTCCATTTGTTGTTTGTTTATTTTCATTATTTTTATTCTTGTTGGTACATTGTCAGTGCTTATGTCCTATTGTGTGTAGCTCTAGGATGTATGGACAATCTTATATACAAGACGGTATAGATGCCAGCTTGACCGGGTTTTGGGATCGTGACACAAGCCCATGAAAAATTATACCTTGATAGACTTTATGAGCCTATTAGACCTTTTTTTTTTATAATCTCACATGGTTTTGAATCCCTTTATTTATTTATCCTTACATATCTTTGAACCCAACTTCCTAGGGCATGTGATATGTACTTCTGATGGTGGAATAAAAGAAACGAAGTAATAAAGAATAGGAGGAGGTGAGTGTATGAATGTTGATAAATAAAAAATAGATGCCCCATGTTAAAATACAACAAGAAATTTGGGTGGTAGATAAAAGTAAAACGTTGTAAAAAAAGAGAGAAGAAGCAAACGTAGATCTAACACCACTTGATGAGATGGGGGTGGGGAATTATAAAAAAGAGAGATAGTAAGAAATATAGTTTGTAAGGTAAGAAAAATGTAATGAGAATAAATAAGAGATAAAACAAAAATTAAAGGTAAGGTGATAACTTAAAATGCCTAGGGAAGAGTAGTCATTATTCTTGTGAAATATGTCCTAACTGTCCCTAAGACGATATTAAATCCATATGAATGAACTTTGGACTTTACAATCGATTTTATTGATTGATTTTAAGTAGTATATCAAGGTCAAGCTTGTGGCACGTCAATGCATTTGAAATATCTTTCGGAGTGTGAGTGTTGTTCAGTTGAAATTCTTATACGAAGATATTGAGCATGGGAATCCTTTTTTCATGTGAGAGAATAGAGGTAGAAGGCTATGAAGTCTAATGGTTTTTATAGATGCAAGAGAACTATGTTGGCCCCCTAGTTGAAAAAAATGGGAGTTTACCAAAGGGTTTTCTAGGTTTGAATATTGAAAGATGGTAAATGTTGTGCTTGGTTGAGTTGAATTCCAATTAAAATTTTTTGCATGCCTTGGGTAAGTTTTCATTGCTTTTTTGTATTGATTAGTCATTGTTTCGGTTATGTTTTTTCGAGGACAAACAAAAAGGCTAAGTGTGGGGTGGTGATTATGGGTGTGTTTACACATACATAAGTTGCATAACACATATACTTAACCCATGTTTTAGGAGTAATCGTGGGTATTTATGGGCCTTTTTATCTATATCTTATGTTGAGAGGCACATTCAACATAATTGGAAAAAGTTAGCGAAAATGCAGCTTGTTCGATTCTTATGAGGCTGAGTAATGAAGCACCTGTAAGGAAGTGCACAAGTTAATAAGGATGTTGCAGTGACTAAGTGTTGTATTGCATAGGAAAGGGCTCGCTCTACAAGCTGCATTACCTAGTGTAAGAAGTTCGATCACCAAAAAATTACATGCTACCAAGCACACTGCACAGGCTAGTATGCATCTTTCGGAGCACAATAGACGGTAGAATTTGAAGGTACAAATTTTGTAACAAAGGATTACGATAAAGACTTTTATATACAAGTTTAAAAGGACTATAAATAACTTGTTTAATGTATTTTAAAGGGTTTTGACTCAGTGTGGTGAATAGAAACATATTTTGAGTATTATTATTCATACTTTGGAGAAAATTAATTGTTGGGAAGTTGATGTATCACCACTGTTATTCATTATCTTTTGTTCTTCATGCATGGTTACTCTATTATTCTAAGCATCTTTATTATGAATTAAGATTTAAATGTTGATATTCTGTATACAAACATTAGGAGCTAAAAACCACAACTAGGGTTGTGGGACCCATCATGAATTAACTTAGTAGGTTTAAGTACATAGGTGATTCTTGAACGGTGTGACTGCATGTTTTGTTATTTTCTTCATTTTTATTGCTTTCTTGTGGTTTCAAATGTGGAGATCTCACTTGTTTTCTTTATATGATTTGGAGAGGGGTATATTTAAGTAAAAACTAATAATAGGTTTAGAGGTTCCATCTAAATAACTTGATATCGTGATGGGATAGTTAAATCTGAAATAAAAAACAAGGGTTGATAGGTAGAGCATTCTGAAACTTTAAGGTAATGAGTGTATAGTCATAAAATATTGCTTGATGACTTTTAGTGAAATATATCTTGTTAGATTTTGCATGCATCGAACTGGGATAGATCACTAGTAAAAAACACAAACGAGATTTAGATGTCATGCAGAACGTAGTCCTTGTGTCTTAATAACATTGATCACAACTTATTACATTCTACTTTTGTTGTTTTCAAACATAAAACTCATAGGAAACTCCCCTGAATTTTACTTTATACATAGTTTTATTTTTTGAAATACGAACTACAACTTTGTAAATGTGCTAGTAGACATATTTCTCCGCAATTCTTTTAGGATCAAACCTAACCCTAAGTTATGTTAGATATTTTAGAATGTCAGATTTATGCTTTTAGTCGAGATGTAGCTTTGGTCGACATTAAGATTTTTCTTTTGAAGTTTCCTAGATTTGGTATGTCATTGGTTGGAGGATTATTGGCTTAGTAACAAGAGGCATAGACAACATAGGGAGCTCTTGTGGTGTCTATTTTCCCAATGATTAGTCTGTCCAATTTAGCATTATATACGAATAAAGATTTAACTTTAGTAGTATTTATTATCATTTTTGAGAAATTTCACATTTTCCATATATAGGAACTTAACCTTTATGACTTATGATTAATGATGGCTTTCCATATGAATAAGTACATACCTTTACTATCACTGAATGAGTGCATCATGTTTCCTTTGTTTGTAAAAGTTTGGATCATCTTTACTAACATAAAAACAATGTTCCAAACTCAATTCAACTAATGAAATGACAATTGGGGTTCATTTCCCAAAACACTAACCAAAGTCACCACTTTCCTAAACATATCAGAATCCCAATGGGGAACCAAAATGAGCTTGGTTAACCCGAGAGTCAAACAAAAGACCTACTTATTACAAACCGAATAATTTGGAGATGATAGATTTGACAAATTTCAAACTCAATTATTTTATATATATAAGGTTGACTATTGTCAAATACCCAATCCCAAATGGTTATTATTCGAATAGTGTCAAAAAACCACCTTTAAAGCTCTAAAACCCAAACAAAGGGTCCAACTAGACTAATATACACATTCTAAGGCTAATGGAACTATTAGAATTTAATTATCGGCCTGCCTTCCTAGAGTATTAACTAAAGTCAATAGATTAGAAACTTAACGCTCTAAAATAGGAAAACTAAGATAAAATATAATTTAACTGTTGAGGATCAAAAGTATTTCCTCAACAAGTCATTAATGAGCTGCGACAGCTATAGAGAAACTCTAAACATGGAGCAAAGTGCATAAACCATAAAATTATCAGGAGGCTCATTACAACATTCACTACTAAAAGTACTTTCATACCAAATATTCAAGAGGATTAATGTACAGAAAGGCTATAATATCTAGGGAAATTAAGACGTATATCTCTCTCGGTCTCCCTAATAGCCTACTCAACAATGTAGTGCCTCTACTGAACCTTTCCTATAGGAATCTGTCTAGCCTCAACCTCTTGACATCTCTGTCGAAACTTGTCATAGGATCCTCAAAAAGAGAAAAACTCTCATAAAACTAAACATAATCCCTCTGGAGTACATGAGAATCATCTTGAATATAACATCACAACATTGACATATGGAACACTTTACAAACTCCAAAAAATTCTAGAGCTAAAACTAACTCATTAATAATATCACCTGCTCATTGAAGAATCTCAAAATATACTATTTACCTGGGAATGAGATTTCCCTTCCTTATGAATCCCATCACGTCCTACATGGGAGACACTTTCAAATTATTTGATCACCAACAAGATCCAACGAATAAAGTCTACGATCTATATAACTCTTTTGCCTACTCATTAATTGTCAGGATCTAATTTCTTAGGTTATGAAGGAACTTACATCACACATTAGGAGAACCACCCAATAAGATCACATTGTATGAATATCATCTATATGTGGAAGATAAGCACAAAAAAGGAACATGGATAAGTAGAAGTCTAAGTCAGACAAATAACAAGACCCCCAAAATCTTATGTACAGTATAGGATCTACTAAATGATAGTACAATATCTAAATTAGAAATAGAAAGTCTGTCTCTGAACCAAATAACATAATTAGATAACAAGAATGGTAGAAGAGTAGCTCGGACTCCAGGACCGATAATCTACCCCAGCAATGGAAATCAAGGATTGAATTAGCAAACAATGTGGACCACTCATAACCTGGTCTACACTAAATGATGTAAAAGTGTAGTAGGAGTACCAAAACAACAGGCACCAGTAGGCATCATAGGCCAACTCGGTAAGAAATAAATGCAATAAATAAGTAGAAAATGATGCAGTTAATAGGGATAAAAAATAGAGATTATAACGAATCTAGCTAATAGGATAGGGAAGATAAATATCTAAAGTAACTAGCCACCGATGAGGAAGGTCAAGGTAAAATAAGGAAAGAACGTACCTGAATCCATGCTTGTCTAATAAAAAGTTCAAACAAACATCAAAATGACAGTTGTCACGAATAAAAATTCAGGTCATGATGGCATCTACCACCCTCCATGGAAAAGCTTAACCCTAAAGCCTTGAGCTACGCACAATGGGATGTATATACTCTAATCATCTAAAATAGAAGAAAAGGCATTAGCCGATATATGTAAAACCAAAAGCTAAAGCAGAAGAAATATATATACAACCCAAATCCCAAAACCTGGTGTCAATGGAACATGGAGCTACTACATAGAGTATACAAACGATAAAATATATACAAGAAAATCCTAAAAAATGAAACTACACAGGCTCTACTATAGACAAAAATAAAGTAGGATGGAAATCAAGGAAATCATGGTCTGCTTGGACGACAAAGCTTACCGTAATCTCTGCAATGAGATGTATCTACTCCGCATGATCTAGGTATCTCCGATAACCCCTATTGATATATTCACAAAAAATGGTACATAAGTGTAGCATGAGTACCAAGCAAGGTACCAAGTAGGCATCATATGCCGATCAAGCTAAAATAAAGTACAAGTAAGAAATTAATAGATAACCACAAAGATAGTAGGAAAGAGGTAAAACTAATAGATAATCCAAAAAGATAAAGATGTCGGTGTTCAATACCATAAATAAAGTTTAAGTACAGGTCTGCAGGTAGCCAAAACATGGCAGATACGCAAAAGTAATAACCAGTATCCGAAAAGCCAAAATCGAAATAAGGGAACGTACCTGTGCTCCATCTAATCAAAGACCCAACTACCCATATGTATCTACATACACCATGAATTAGGGATCGAATGTTAAAGTACAACTAAGTATTGAAAAGAAAGTAAAAATACAAAATCTACATGGCGCCCCATCTCGGCGGTAAGTACAAACAACATACCGAAGCCTACTGTGATTCCCCCTTAGGCCCGGAGGGCACCAACAATATGAAAGTAATACAAAGGGGTACAGGAAAGTAAATCTAAATAAAGTATTATCATACCATGGGCCTCCCTCTAAGTGTCAAATATCGGGGACTTATGCTCGTACCAGTGCTAATCTCAACGCCTCGGAGGACTGCGCCTCAACTTATGTCCAGGGTCTAATCCTTCCCAGTTCCAAACACCGGGATCTATGTCCTATATATGCCTTACTCGAGGTCCATGCCATAAAGTGCTATACTAAAACTCCAGTGCAGGATAAGTACCCTATCAGTACCCATAATCAGAGGTATGTGCCTCATCTATGCCATACTCTGGATCTATGCCCGATAGGACCTCACCTGTAAATCGAATACTGAGTCTATGCCTTATCAAAACCAGTCACATAAACCAAATCCAATAATATACTAGTGCCCGATAATGACATAGAAACAATAATGCTAATAATAGAAGGAATGGAAGCAATCAGAGTCTAAGATCGACTAGAGGCCATACGATAACTTAAATAGTTCCCAAGATCTGTGGGGCCCACGTAATTGGGCCAGGATATGTACATACAACCCTTCACCCTCTACTCCCCTTCATGGGCCTTTGGAAATCAATAAAATAATCATAAATCAACTAGAATGCAACAATAAACCTAAGAGCCAACCTACACTACTGGCCATATCACAAGCACAAAATAATAGCCCACTCTGTAATGAAAGTAAATAAAACTAGCCTACCTGAGTATTTGTGAGAAATATTAAAGTACATGCATCATAGGCTTGAAGCTCTAAACATAGCCAAAATTACACGACACTATCAAATTATAATTCTAGGGATTAAAACATAAATAAAAAGAACAATATTTCAATTACAAAATTGGGTCGGAAAACGGGGCCCAAAATAGCCTGCAAGCCCCACAGACTAGGAAATAAAACCATAAAATACCAGCATAATGGCCTCATCTGAAGGAACATGTGGTTCGATTTTAAGCTCAATTGGACCTCCGTATGGCACTTGATTGGATAAAAAATTTTATGGAAAAGTGTAAAACATTGAAATTGGAGTTTTAGCGGAAACAAGGTGCAAAGCTCACCGGAAATGGAGGGGAAATTGTAGGGGATGGATAACCTTAGATCCAACACCAGATCAACTTACTAAGTACCAGGGATTAACAAAAATCAAGCCACGAATCAAAAATCAATCATTGGAGTTAATGAAAAGCTATAAGGAAGAGGAAAAGGGGAGGGAGAACTTACAAATTTCAAGGACAAGGTCAGGAGGAATAATTACCCAGCCCAATTAGTATAAAACCACCAGTTAACCCTTAAATTGGTGGGACAATGAGGGAGGAATTGAAGGAGAAAAAAAATAAAATAATGGACTACCAGTTTATAAATTTGTCGCACCATAGTTAAATCTCAGAGTACTAGCATGATCATTCCCAGTAGCCAAATCAGCACCCACCACGATCGCATCGCTGCTAGCTCGATTGGGAAAAAGCCTAGACCCCCAAACTATCAACTTTTACCATAATTGTGTCCGAAGGAGCTCTACGCACTGAAGGCTTGGTTTTGTAGAAAATTTTTGCAACATCTAAATTTAAAATTAGGACACGAATTTAAATCGGAGTCGAACAACAACAAAACCAATGTGTAGTTTGAGTAGGAAACGTATTTCAGAGTTAAAGAAATTGACAAAACCACCATCGGAGGTTGTTTAAATGAAAACTACCCCAAAACCAAAGAAAATAAAAAGGATCATTTCCCAACTTTAGCAAGTGGTTCCTATGTGAGCCCGAACTCCCGAGGAAGCAAACTAATGAATCAAATCGTACCAAAGCACCATTGCGGAGCTGATAGAATCTTTGGAAGTCCATCTAATCATAAAAAGACCACCCAAGCTATAAAATGAGCTTTGACTGAGTTGCATTTCTATAAAACAGCGTAAACCTAATATAAAAACCTTAGTGCACATACTTATGGTCCTCCTAGACCAAATTCAGAATTCTAGAGATAATAGAACTATCAGAAGTCAATTCTGAGAGAGTTTACTAGGATTTCACTCTCAAGTTCAAACATTTCAAAAATAAAACTTCAAAACAAGAAAACTAAGATAACAACCAAACAAGCTACCAAGGCACCAAACTACCGATCCCAGCAAGTCGTAAATGATTTGGGGTAACATCCAAATGACTTTAAACACAGAATAGGTGAAATAAAGTAAATAACCAAATTGTTCATTACAACATCCACCACTAAATAGGACTTTATCCTTAAAATTCAAGGACATAGTAGTACCTAAATGCTTGAGTAGATGTGGATACTAGTCACACATATAATGCACTGCCTCTTAGGTAGTCTCCTCGACTGGTCAATGAGCCCAATGAACCTTCACTATCGAAATCTCCCTAGACCTGACCTTTCTCACATCCCATTCTATTATAGGCTTAGGCTCCTCAAAATAAGTAAAGGTTTCATCAATCTTCATGAAATCACGATGAAGGACATAGGACGGGTCCAGTACATAATAGTAAAACATCCATGCATGGAAAACTGGATGAACTGCAACTAACTCTATCGACAAAGAAAGTTTGTAGGCAACGTATCCAACTATCTTTAAGATTTCATAAGGCCCAATAACCTGGGGGATAAGCTAGCCCCGCTTACAAAAATTCATAACACCCATTATGGGGGATACCCAAAAAAATACCATGTAGCCAATACTGACTCACCGAAGCCTACAATCCGCGTAGGACTTCTGCCTACTTTGTGCCCCCTAGAGTCTATCCAGAATAATTCTGACCCGATCCACTGTATTACGAAGCCAGTTTGAACTTTGAAGTTGATCCTTGCCACCATAAGATCAAGTAATTGTCAAGACCCAAAATCTTTGGTCATGATGGAGTTTATAACCCTCCTATAGACAAGCCTAACCCTACATCCTGGAGTTACGCACAATGGGAAATAAAATCTCAACATAATGATATAGCAAAGGAAAACATATAAAATACATAAAGAATGAAAGCAAGAAAGAAATCATACATAACCCAAATTCCAAAACCTGGTGTTAGTGGCATATGGAGCTAGTATACAAAAATCGAAAGATACGAAATACAAATAACTCTTGAAAAGATAATACAATGTAAGGCCTATTGTAGAATGAATAAAGAAAGACAAAATCAAGGAAAACATAGCCGGGTTAGACGAAAAGCTCACCGTAATCTCCGTAGTTGGATAAATCTACTCCACACAATCGCAGCATTACTGATAACCCCTGCCGGTATATGCACCATAAAAAAATGTATAGAAGTGCAACATGAGTACCAAACAAGGTACCCGGTAGACATCATTGACCGAATGGGTCAAAATAAAATGCGAGTAATAAAAGCAAGGAAGTAAAGTAGGTCAATAGTTGTACGAAAGCAATATAAAAACAACAAAACTAATGATAAGAAGAAAGGTATAATATCGAACATGCCAATATTGATCTACATGAACTAAACAGTGTAGATGCAATCTATAAAGACCAATACCCAAAACCCAAAATGATGTAAGGAAACATAACTATGCTCAAGTTCAGTCAAAACCCACTAATCGTGATACGATATATGCATGAACCACAATTAAAGATCGAATAAAAGAATAACGCTAAATAAGGAATAGAATGTAAACACACAAAACATACCTGACGTCCCATACCAATGGTAGGCACAAACAACACAACAAACCTACCTGGCACCCCATCCCATCCGTAAGCACAAACAACACAGCAAAACCCAGTGTGACTCCCACTTAAGCCCAGTGACACACAACATACTAAGGAAAATACATAGGGGCGCATGAAAGTAAAGTAGCTGAGTAACATTTGACACACATACCCTATTAGTGTTAACAATTAACCTTTGACACACACCCTTTGTTAGTTCCAATAATAAACATCGGACACACACCCTATCAGTATCAATAACCTACGTCAAAACACCCCCTATCAGTGTCAATAATCAACCTCGGACACACACCCCCCGTTATTGTCAATAACCAACATTTGACACATAGCCCCTGCTAGTGATGGTAATCAAGGCCTCCCTTGTTGCATCCAAACGAACACGTAAGTGTACGCGATCGTACAAGTAATATAGTGGCTTGTGAGCCGGATGTCAAACCCACAAGGACTTGTATTATACTGGATTAAACTAATTCTTAACTATAATTTAAGCATAGATTTTGCAAACATATAATTGGGAATGTAATTAAAATAAGAATGACAAATTAACTAATGGAAAATAATCTAGAGAAGAATATATTTCTACTATAATTAATGAATGAATAAAACTAGGATTATGGGTTTTCTATCAATCATATTTAGTTAATTTAATTAATTAACTTGTATCTAATTGTTGGTTCTGGGGTTTAACCTATGAGTAGGGAATGATCATCCTCTAATAACAATCTATACAAATCCCACAACTATTTTGATCGACATGTGTTGTGATAATTTAGTTTAGATGCATTATAGTTCTCTTCCCATAACGAACCAAGAAAGAA
The DNA here is from genome assembly GCA_039654485.1 of Withania somnifera. Lineage (NCBI taxonomy): Eukaryota > Viridiplantae > Streptophyta > Magnoliopsida > Solanales > Solanaceae > Withania > Withania somnifera. The sequence goes on from JBDJHY010257189.1 coordinate 10,112, forward strand.
AAACTAACTACACAATCATGTCTTAGTAGCAAATCAAAATCAATTATCAAACCTTGGTATAATCCATATATGAATCCACTCCTTACGTTTCTCGTTCTACCCTACAGATTCCCGATTAGTTCACTTTCAAGTTTATACGTTTATCTTAATGGTCGCAAAGGACCAAGATACTACACATAAAAACATAAGATCAATTATATGATAATTTTTGCAAATTAAATAATGTATAAATAATTAATCATCTTGCAAGTTTATACCCAAACCCTAGAACAAGAAGAATTAGTTCTGTATAGACATAGAATAATCACAAAAAATCATTCAAAGAAGAACATAAAAATATATAAATAAAGGAGAAGAAAAGTGTAAACAATTATTCTCCGGTCTCCATGACGACTTCAAGATCTTGCCCTAGATTAAAAGTCTTAAAAAAATATTTTGTACAATGTTGAACTCCA
>JBDJHY010257210.1:0-10566 GCA_039654485.1 Withania somnifera
CCCAAATGATCAAAATCTATTCACAACCACATTATACACAAGAAATAACAATGAGCAATACCCATATGTTAATGTTTAACAATTTATTCAAAAATCCTCCCCAAACCCATAATGTCAAAATTTGAATTCTATTACAAAAACTTGTTGTTCGATACTTTGGGAATCTAATTATTAAGTTTGAAAAAAAATCCTATTCCATCCCAAAGTTCAAGTCAAGGTTTTACCAATTTTTGAGTTCATTCATGAAAACCCCATTTTTGGGTTCAAAATCTAAGGTGCAATCATGATTTAGTTAATAAAATAAATGAAATTATACTTAGTAATATTACCCGATGTTTAAATATTAAAATTCGCTTCTTTAATCTTGTCAAAATGAGTTAAGGATGATAGAACTGTGAAATAAGATGTAGAAATTCGTGGGTTTAAATATCATTGCCCCGGTGCCCTCTTATCGTATTCGTGAAACCTAGGCATGATCGCGGAGACTCAGAACACTTCTACCCATGGCGATCGTGGTCAACATGACTTTATCGCGGAGTCAAAGTAAAAATATTCATTGCGAACACGGTCAACATGTTGTGATCGTGGAGATTAAAAGCCTAGACCATCGGGATCTCGGTCAACCCAAATGATTGTAGTCACCACCTGGTGATAACAACTAGTGCTATTTTAAAAAAAATCAACGGTACAAAAATTAACTTTGTATAAACCCTTGATGGAATTCGTATGGAATACCATGAAAACAAATCATATATGAAAATATACTAATTTCAATATTCCAAATTCAAAGAAACCATAAAATCATGCATATGAGATCTCCTTGAGCCAATACTCGTTAAGGGTTCATCTTTAATTGAAAACACCATAAAGGTAAAAATACTATTGGGACTTGTAAAAAACAAAAGGGCCCTCATTCTAGGCCATATTACACCTCCAAAAACAAAAGGAACCATTGGATTTTCCATCTGGATAATCTAAGATCGAATGTTTACCAAAGTTAACTATTGTTCTTAAAATTCAACTTTATCCCATCAAACCATCCAAAATCACCATGAAAGGGATAAGGCTTAAAATTAAGGTCTTACTAGACAAAACTTGATATTACAGAGATAGTGAAACTAACGGATTTCTAATAAAAGCTCTCGAACCCTAGATGACCCCTATAGTTCTATATTTTGAACTTAAAGTCTCAAAAACTCAAAATCCTCTAACTTTTATATCAAATATGACCCTGTACCTGAATCAACCATGGAACGACACATACATTGATATCACGAGACTGCGAGAGAGGGTAAAAAGTCAAGATATACTAAAAATAGAAAAATAACCTTCAGAGTCTTACAGTGTCACACCATGAAGCTACACCCTGGACGTGACCATGAAGCTACACCCTGGACATGACATGGCATCTAAAACCACATGGTGACCTATATGTACCCTTGGATCTGTCATGCTTTAAATATAACTTAAAGACTAAGCATAAGCAGGATAAAGGCATAAAGAATTCATCTAAATAAAGAGTGTTGGAAATATAATAAATATCTAAATATCTATCAACAACTGTCTAAAAACCATATTAAAACTAACTAGCCAAGCTTTTAAGAAAAATCCCTAGATAAGTCAAATAAGAATACTAAAACTAAAATACTACTAACAGAAGATGATAGTATTAATAATCTTGGTCTCTAATTAGTTACCATGACCTCCCCCGTCAGTTCAAAGCCATCGTAGAAACTTAGGATCTCCATTTATCTTATTAGAAGATTATCCTTTTCTTGATGGAGGTTTTAATGGCCCGTCAAATCATTTGATGGTTCTGAACTCCTCTATCAAAACTAGAATACTTTAGATTTTATTGAAATTTCATAGACTTATTTTATTATCAAGCAATTCTTAGGGTGATTATCAAGGTGAAAAACTCTACCCCTTGAAATAATGCATCCTCCAATAAAAACTCAAGCTAATGCCACTGGATAAAGACTACAAAGCTAAAAGAATGATCACAAAACTTACTCATGACCTCACAGTAACCTACATACATGATTAATCTACTAACTTAGAGGAATTTCATGCATAATACTCATCAAATACCATGAACTCATCAAACAACACATGAATACACACATTGGGACTCATTCTACTCTACTATGCCACATGCCACATGCCACATGCATCAAAAACTCAGAAGAAAAGCTAAATAGTAAGGCTATTATGTCAAACTGCATAGTTAGGAGGAAATAGGTGCAGTTATCTACTTATTATATCTATCTCTTATTCCCAAGTGGATCCTTCAACTGACTAGTTAAACCATAGAACTATAACTGAAGCTATATCTTATTTTCTTAATTTGCAAACCTATCAGTCTACGATATGAATGGTGACCTCCCATTGGTTAAGATATCTTAGATATTGATACACTCAAATGGCACTATTAAGGACAGATCCCTCATGCACTTCCTCGGTAAATATATATGAAAGTCCGAGTGGTTCCCACTGCTAGCTATGCTGGATGGTCCAACTTGTAGGAAATATTGCCAACCCTCCTCAATATCTGACATGCCCCAATACTATTGCAGACTTAACTTCTTTGTCTTTCCATACCCCATCACTTTCTTCCTTACAGATACCTCGAGAAATACCTAGTTAACTTTATAAAAATCTAGATATCTCATTCTTACATCTGTATAATACTTCGATCTACTTTGAGCCACCCTCAATCTCTCTCGAATAATTTGAACCCTCTACACACATAGTGAACAAGCTCTAGCCCTACAGTCACTGCCTGTCCTACTTCAAACCATCAAATGGGAACCTGCATATCTTATATAAAGCCTTAAATGGGGCCATAAGGATATTAGAGTGATAGCTTTGTTGTATACAAACTCTATAAAAGTAAGTTGATCAACCTAGCTATCTTTGAGGACTATTACACATGGCCTCAACATATCCTTTCTTGTTTGAGAGGTCCTCTCAACCTGACCACCTATTTATGGGTGATATATTATACTGAGGAACCCTGGGAACTAAGACCTCTATGAAACAATAACTAAAACTGCAAGTGAACTACATACCTCAGTATGAAATAATAGAAAAAGGTGCATGATGCATCCTGACAATCTCCTGAAGGTAAATCTTCCCATGTTGCTCTGTTGTTTTGTTGGTGTTAATTGGAAAGAAATGGGAATACTTAGTCATTTAATCTAATACCACCCATAAGGGTCATGTTAGGGTAAGACCTATGATCATATTAATCACCTTCTACTTCTATTTTGGAATGCTGGAATTCTAGAACTATCATGCTGGACTCTGATGTTTTACCTTCACTTGCTGAAAGTTGGGATATAGAAACATAGTCAACTATGTCCTTCTTTATTCCACTATACCAATACACTTACCTCAAATCTCTATACATCTTTGTAGCCCCAAGGTGGATAAAATATCTAGAACTACGAGCCTCTAACAGGATCTTCTTTCTTAACCCATTAATATCTAGAAGAAAAAGTTGATCTTGATAATAGAGAACACTATCTCGCCCTGGGAGAAAACCTGGACTTTCTACTTCTAAATTGCACCCTTTAACTAAACTAGGATTGGATCACTATCTTGCTTATCTTTTACCTCAACAATTAGAGATGATCCGAAATCATTCTGCACTTAACATACCCCTATCATAAGCACCAATCAATCTTATTCCAAAGGTATGCAAGTCTATGAACCTCTCTAACTAACTCTCTCTTATCCTCATTAATATGCGACAGATTACCTAAAAATAGTCCACTAAGGGAATAAAACACTACATGTCATAGTCTTTTATCAACTCTAACCATTTTCTTTGACGAAGATTCAAATCTTTCTGATCAAACATGTACTGAAGAATCTTATGGTCAAAAAATATATCTACATAAAGTTCATACAAATAGAGCCTTCAAATCTTCAAGGAAAATACTACGGCTGCCATCTGACGATCATGAATGGGATAATCTTTTAAGAATATTAAAGCATAAACTACCACCTAACCATGTTGTATTAGTACACATCCAAAACCAACTCGGAAGCAACACAATACACTTTAAAACTGTCAAACCCTCTTGAAAAATCAAAATTAGAGATGATGTTAACCTAGTTTTAACTCCTAAAAACTCTTATTGCAATCATCTAACTATTCAAACTTCACCTATTTCTAAGTCAACCGGGTCAAAAGAGCGACTATAAAAGAAAAAATTTGAACAAACTTATTGTAATACCCATATAGACCTAGAGAACTATGAATATCTGATAGAGAGGTGGGTCTAGGACACTTTCTAACATCATTAATTTTATGTGAATCCAATTAGATACCCTCATTGTAAATAATATGACCTAATAAGGAAACTGACCAGATCCAAAGCTCTCACTTTGAGAATTTTGCATAAAGATGACACTCTCTAAGAGTTTGGAGGACAGTTGTAAGATGGTTTCATACTCCTTATCACTTATAAAGTAAACAAGAATATCATCAATAAAGAATTTTGTATAAAGCTGACACTCTCTAAGAGTTTGGAGGACATCTATAAGATGGTTTTCATGCTCCTCATCACTTCTAAAGTAAACAAGAATATCATCAATAAAGACAATTAAAAAAGGTCCAAGTATTGCTTGGACACCCTATTCATGAGGTGCATGAAATCTCAGGAGCACTGGTCAAACCTAAAGACGTGCCCATAAAATCAAAGTGGTCATAGCATATTCTAAAAGTAGTTTATATAATATCTAGCTTGTTAAACTTAAGCTAATAGTAGCCAGAACGAAGATCAATCTTCAAAAATTGGCTAGCACCTTGAAGTTGATTGAACAAGTCATTAATCTTTGGGATAGGATATTTATTCTTGATGGAGACTTTGTTTAGCTACATGTAATATACACATATATACAGGGAACTATTTTTCTTTCGCACGAAAAAGATAAGGAACCTTAGAGAGATATGATGGGATGGATAAACCCCTTGTTTAGTAGGTCTCCTATCTAATGTTTCAATTCTCATAACCTTGTAGGTGCTATCCTATATGGAGAAATGGAAATAGGTTGAGTGATTGAGTTCTATTCCAAAGTATATCTCTCTATTAGGAGGGACTTCGGGGAGATACTCAGGGAATACATACAAAAACTCTCTTATTATAAGAACTGAGTGAATATTGGGAATCTCGAATTTAGATTCCTTAAATTGGACTAAATGGTAGATACAAACCCTTAGAGGTCATCTTTCTAGATTTCATATAAGAAATGAATCTACCCTTAGGAATAACTATACTAACCTCCTACTCAAGAATTAGCTCATCAGGGAAATGGAAACGTACAAATCTAGTCCTATAATCAAGAGTGGCATAGGATAAATAAAGTCAATCCATTCCTAGTATAACTTCAAAGTCTACCATATCTAACTCAAGAAGATCAGCTGGAATAACTTAACCTAGGACTGACTGGGTTAACACTGATAGATGCTCTAAACTATAATAAAATCACCAACTAGTGTGGAGATAAATAAAAACTCTGATAAACCTTCAAGACTGACTCCAAATTGTCTATCAATAAATGGGAAGACAAAATATAAGGCAACTCTTTGGTCTAATAAAGCATACACGTCAACATAATATACTTTCAACATACCTGTCGTAAAATCAACATGGATGATTTTGGTACTGTATGGAGCCTAATACATATAATTACTTTTGGCTTTGGCCATCATCGGTGCTAGAAGAAGCTCTCTGCTGAGTCATGAGTGCTTTTTGTGCTGCTCGTTGAGGATTAGTCTGACCTTGGTTACCACTCTACTTAACTGTAGGGTAATCATCTATCTATGTCCTGGCATAAGACATGCATAGCAACTTGAAGGAATGAAATATTAAAGGTTGTAACAAACCTAGTCACAGCCAAAACATATATCCTGCCAATATAATAATTACATGAAAGGTACTTACCATACTTACCATATGACGGAGGAGCACTACTCTGAGAAGATGGTTGAACTGGCCTATTTGGTGACTCTTTGGAGGCCTATAATTCTATAATGGATCACTGAAAGATAAAGGGGATGATCCCCTAGAATTTTGCTGGTGCTATTGCTTGTGACTCCCACCAGACTTAAGTTGGCTAAACTTAGAATGTTTGGTCTTGGTCTTTTTACTCAGATAACTCTTATCCACTTATCCTATCCTTCTCAATCTATTCAAGATCAACCATCAACCTATCAATATATATGTCACTATTTTGTGTAGCCACCCGTCCTTCATTTATCAACTGACGAGAGAAGTTAGAAACTAACGTATCTATTATGTTTCATATATCTCTAACCATCTACTAAGTATACTTTAAAATCTAAGTGAACTTCATCCCATACACAGCTACAGTCATGGATCCCTACTCCAAACTCATAAACTTGTTGATCCTCTCTTGTTTCTTCTTCCTCAGGAAGAACCTACCTAAAAATGCCTCCTTAAATTTAGCCCATGAAGGAAGGGATGCTCCTACCACTCTACTCTTTCTCCACGTATCACACCAAGACCTAGTGACATCTTTCAACTGATATGATGCCAAGTCAACTCCATCTACATCAAATTCCCTTATAATATCACAAATATGACAAACCTCATCAATGAAATTCTCCAAATCTTATCCAACCTTAGAACCATTTTAGGCTTATCCTGATAAATTCCTTCACTCTTACTACTCTAACAGAGGTTGAAAGAAAACCTGGGACTATAACCTTTTTCTGAGCTTGAGTAGCAATATTTTGGGCCAGTAGATGGATGGCATTACAGAACTCTATAGTAGTGACATTATTTTGCTGCTACTCAGGAACTGGAGGAACATGATTTTGCTAATTCTATTCTCTGTATTAATAAGCTAGTTGTCTTATGGGGGTAATATTCTGAAATGCATAAAGAACGAGTCAAAAGGAATCTAGGAGTTAAAACTCCGAAGCACAAAATAAAGCATGAAGAAAGGGGAAATTCCTAAATGCATAGTAGCCTCTCAGTTACAAGTGTAATTGCATCTCACACCTATAAAAAAGACTCTTACCTAACACTGGCTTTTAGACATCCTAGGGAACTTAAACCTAATGCTCTGATAACAAGGTTTTTCATGCCCCTAACTCACCTCTGGGCACGACAAGGCATCCATAGCCACCAGGTGGCCCTAGAAGAACCCTTGGCATTGGATAACTCTATTCATTCACACAGAGAGGAAGAAGAATATGAATAATCAATAAAATAATATGTTTCTCACAAGTGTCATTCATACTAATGAAATATAACTTTAACTCAATCCACTGCATAAATTTCTGAAAACCACTACAAGATGTCTACTTGATTTCTAGAACAAGTCTCTATCTAGCCTCAAAATAGAATAAAATAAACTCTTAAGTCTCAACTCTAATAAAATAAAATAATAAAATAACTCCAAGGAATAAAATAAATGTTTGGTTGGCTGGCCGAATCTACATAGCAAAAAACATATAGCACAGAGTATGAATCAGTAATTAGGATATACTAAGCATATAGGAGGTAACAATAACAATGTTACATCAATAATATATAATAAACGCTATGCAATGCATGAATAATTCAGTAAAATTGAACTCCAATAAGCAATAATGTGCAAGTTTAACAATATCAGTTTAAAAGCTTCACTCTTTCATGAGTATAAAATAAACTCAATAAATACTTTATATTCAACAGTTTTTAACAAAGGAAAAAGGACTTAATTATAACCTCACTCAATGCTCTTTACTTCATACTGATACTCAAGTTACAATGGGAGGTTATATAATCGACATACTCTGACTATTAAGCTACAAAGTCCAATATATTACCCCATGCCAGAGGGACTCCCAATACCATGCCAGGATGTGGGCACTCTGACTTATTGTGGATTCAACAAGACTCTCAAAAGGCACACAATTATCCATAGTAAAATATCCTATGCTTGGAGACATAGGTTATGGGCTAAGATTTTATGCCTGAATCCTCTCGGTACTGATACTGCTCCTAAGACTGACTCATCAGACGTCAACACTCTAGACTAGTGGAAAACCTCAAATGGAACTAGCTAGCCAAACACTCAAACTTCAACACTCTAGACTAGTGGAACATCCTCAAATGGAACCAACTAGCCAAACATAGGCTTCGACACTTAGAATAGTGGAACAGCCTTACATGGAACGAACTATCCAAACACTCAATTAAATTATACTGGGAAATACTCTCTATGATTATTTCATAATATAACCGTCATTGCTTCAGTATTCAAATGACACCATTTAAGGCTATGTATGGTAAAAGGTGTATATCTTCTGTTAGTTGGTTTGATAATTTAAGGTCGAACCATAGAATACATACTTTTTGAGAGATTAAATGGATAAGGTAAAGTTGATTCGGTCTTGGATTTTGATATACAAGAGCATACTAAAGAGCTACGTGGAACAATAGATTCATAATTTGGAGTTTGTGGTTGATGATCAGGTGTTGTTGAAGGTTTCATTTATAAAGGGTGTGATGAATCTTAGGAGGAAAGGAAAGGTTAGCCTGAGATTTATGGGACCTTGTGATGGCCCAAAATCCATATGTGATATCACCTACCTCCCCAACTCGGTAGGTTAGCCTAACTCATGAATAACTAGGGTAAATAACTAACATAAGATATAGAAAGTAAATACACAAGTAAGATATAAAATGTGGAAGTCTTTTATTAATCGAAAACCAAGTGTTACTGTATATAGCCACTAAACTGAAGTTTATACAAGTCTTGAGTCTTTTATTACCTCTAATAAGTAAAGATATCAAAAAAAATGATAGGAGACATCCGATGATTGCTGAATTGACAAGAAGCTGCCTCAGAATTTCTCAGATGAATTCTTGGATAAGTAAAAGGAAGTAATAACTGAATCCTAGTCTGTGAACCTGCACAATAATGCATAAACACCAACAATGGTACCCAACAACGTCCTTAGCTAGCTAACTATAAAGAGAAATAATAGCTCATAATATCCCAACGCTGCTGCCTCAAGTTAAGGTCTTTGTCACAACCCGATTTCTCAAATCATGATTGCACCTGCTATACCACCAGTAGGAAAACCAACCCTGTAGTCAAAAGCCGAAGCAGATGACTATTATATCAAAAGAAGAAATCACAAGTATAATAAATAATATATGAATGAAGTGTAAGTATTAAGAATGAACAATTTTTAAAACCTGGTATCAGTGTAATACAAAACCTCTAAGTACAGAACATGGAATCAAATGTCTAATACAAATGTATCTCCGAAAATACATGGCGATTAATGTAATAATGAAGAGAAGCAAGAGAATCTAGATGCCAAGCTCACCCTGAGATACTAAAGAATAATAGAATCTGCACGAACGGTTTGAGTCAAGGTAGGGCACCTGTACTCGGATATGCACATGGCAAGTGTAGTATGAGTACAAGATGCTAAAGCTACTAGTACCCAGTAGGGTTCGAGTGCCCACTAGGCATATAATAATAATAAAAATAGTAAATAACGAAAGACAATAAGTAGGATCATAGAAGAAAATAGTATATAATGGAATCTAGCTACTCAGATAGGAATCAAATAACAAGTAGATCATGTCCTCTCTAGCCACATAATAGGATTTCAACAATGAAGGAAGACGTACTCAGAATCCTTGGAATAGTATATGTGAATAATAACTATAATTAAACAAGAGTCAAAAAGAAGAAAGGAAGAGAACATGGATGGTATACCGATAACCTCAAGTAAGACAAGAAAGACTAATAGAATGATACAACACATAATAATCACATAATTAGAACTATCCAATTATCAGTAATATCAACGGAGTAGTAATAATAACAATGTAATAAACATATAAACACTGCGAAGCCCACTATAAGGAATGCATCGTACACAACAAACTCCCTCACCTATTGGCCTCCCATATGACCAGGGATACACTAAAGAAGACAAATGCATAATGTAAGTACACACCATGAAATAATACAATCTCTACCGTCATCATATCCTCACTTCCTATACCATAAATCTCAAAGGTATTAAATCTAGCATTCAATACCTCATATATATATATATATATATATATATATATCAATAGTCTCAGTAAGTTGTAATATTAACAAGTTATGGTGTCCCACTCCTCAAAAGTTGTAATATCGGCAGGTTATGGCGTCTCACGCCTCAAAAGACATAATGTAGTTAGGTTATGGCATCACATGCCTCAAAAGACATAATTCTAGCAAGTTATGGAGTCCAATACCTCAAAGTCAGGTATCATCAAGTCCTCAAGGGAACAATATCAAAAATCCTCCAAAACCAGTATATGTGATAGTATCAAAAAGTTGTACTCACTGCCATACAATGAAGGACACAAATGCCAGCAACTGTACTCATTGCCGAAAGGAGTCGGTCTCAAGTCCTAGCATTAGTTAGTCAAATAATATTTCCCGATGCCAGGGTGTAAATCTTGGGCTAAAATAAGTAAAATAGTTGCTCGGCACACCTTCGAGTCTAAAATAGTTAAAAGGTCATTTAAT
>JBDJHY010257221.1:0-10566 GCA_039654485.1 Withania somnifera
AAAATTAAATAAATTACTCAAATAAAATGCCCGCGTTAAAAAGGTGAGCACCTCTAGTAGTAATAACAATAAGAAGGAGGAGGAGGAGATGAAGAAGAGGAAGAAGAAGGAGGAGAAGAAGGAGGAGGAGAAGAAAAAGTATGAGGAGGAGGGGGAGAAGAAGAAGAATGTAGATAATATTTGTTATCACAAAATTTGATAAAAGATTGGGTTAAAAATGATATTTTTCGCCTTGCAAACAAAATAGTTACTAGAATGAGTAAAATAATAATGAAGGAGAGACGAAATTGGGTGTCAACAGCTACCCCTTCGTTGCTCGAGAATGAGTAATGAATTATCAAGCAACGAATGTTGACATAATAGCCAATTTTTTCCTAAATGGAGAATGAGATTGGATTGAATTGTGAAAAATGTTGCTGCTAAGACTTCAGCTTAAAGTCGCCCACATATCTCTTGTTACACAAGAATTAGGTCATTTATCGTTCTGAATTTAAGGAAAAATAAAATCCTTAAAGGAGATTGGTGAATAAGGCGGCTAGATAAGAATTAGCAGGTGTTGACAAGATTAGAGTACGAGTAAAATAGGAAAATGGAGTATGAATACAAAATATAAGAATAACGAGTTATGTTAGAGAATCAACATGTGTCATGCTCTTGTGGCTTTGATACTTGCAACCTTGATAAAATAAAAAATGTACTATTGCAGGGCAGAAGAACTTAACCCAGTAGTAGCTCATTTTAAGCTCATCGAGAAGATCAATAGTGGCTTATTATAAGCATCATAGGGGAGCCCAATAGTAGCTCATTTTAAGGCTCGTGGGGAAACCCAATAGTGGAACATTTAGGCTCGTCTGGAAGCCCAATAGTAGCTCATTTTAAGACTCGTAGGGAAGCCCAATAGTGGTTCATTTTAAGGCTTGTGGGGAAACCCGATGGTGGTTTATTTTAAGGCTCAGGGAAGCCAAATAGTGGATCATTCTAAGGCTCATAGGGAAGATAAATAGTAACTTGGTTAAATCAAAGTAGTATGATTCTACAAAGGTGGATTAAAAAGGCACGATTCAACAAAAGTGGACCAAAAGTAGCATAACTTAGTGAAAGTGGTCCAAAAATGACACAATTCAATAAAAGTAGCTCGAAAGTAGCATAATTTTATAAAAATAAAAAGTAGCATAATTCAAAAAATAGCTCAAAAGTAGAAGTACTTAATAAAGTAGCATATTTTAATAAAGTAGCTCAAGAATGACGCAATTCAATTAAAATGGTTGAAAAGTAGCATATGATTTAATAAAAGTAGAAAAAATTTAATAAGATTAATGAGGGTAGAAAAACTTATCCTTGACATCAGATTTGATAGAGTAAAGAATTTCTCTCTTAATTGCGAGAGAAAGTTCAAGACTCCGTGCACACTATTCTTTACCTTTGAACCTCTGACACCTATAGCTTCTAACATAACTATATAAAATAGTTAGACCAGTAATATAAGGAAACATGAATGAATATGATGAAAATTAGTATTGCTAGAAATAATGATGATAATGAGATAAGACAAGAGATGTATCTGTTTGGAGGAAGTAATGCTTGGCGTTGAACGACTTCTCAACAAAAGTAGTGCTTAACCCAATTAACCTTTCAAGGATAATGCTTAGCCTTGGATGACTTCTTGATTGAGTTGTTCTTAACTCCATCAAGGTCCTGAAGACAGTTCTTAGCTTCAAAAAAATTCTCGAGAGATGATAGTGCTTACCCTATTAATCTTCCAAGAACAGTGCTTAACCTCAAACAACTTCTTTTTAGTGTAGTGCTTAACTCCATCGAGGTCCAGAAGATAGTGCTTAGCTTCAGACAGTTTCTTGAGAGAGAGTAGTGCTTAACCTAGTTAATCTTCCAAAGGCAACTTCTTGATAGAGTAGTTCTTAACTCTATCAAATTCCAAAAGACAGAGCTTAGATTTAGATATATTCTCGAGAGAGGGTAGTGATTAACCCAATTTAACTTTCTAAGGACAGTGCTTAGCCTTAGATAAGTTTTTGATAGAGTAGTGCTTAACTCCTTCGAATTCCATAAGACAATGCTTAGCTTTGAATATTTTCTCTAGAGAGGGTACTGCTTAACCCAGATAACTTTTCAATGACAATGCTTAGCCTCAGGTATATTTTGATAGAGTAGTGCTTAACTACATCGACTTCTAGAAAATAGTGCTTAGCTTCGGCTAGTTTCATGAGAGAGGTAGTGCTTAACCCATTTACCTTTTAAAAGACAATGCTTAGCTTCAGATAGTTTCTCTAGAGAGTTAGTGCTTAACCCATTTACCTTTTACGGACAATGTTTTGCCTCGAACCTTTGATATTTGTAGCTTCTACCATAACTAGATAAAATGGTTAGTCCAGTCGTATAAAAATATAGATTAATATGATGAAAAATAGTATTTTTAATAAAATAATAAGATAAGATAAAAAGTGTATCTTTTTGGAGAAAGCAATACTTAGCTTCGGACAACTTATTAAGAGAGGATAGTGCTTGTAATGACCCTCCGTTCATTTTTGCATTTCGTTGTATTTTAGAGGATTTATATAGCAGTCCTAGTCATTTATGACTTATTGAGACCGTGATTTGGTTCCCAGATCATTCGTTTGGTTGTTTTGTCTGTTTTTCTATTTTAAGGCTTTAACTTTTGATATCATTGACTCTGGTCAAAATTTATTAAAAATGATCTTGAAATTGAATTTTGATTGTTCTTCCATCCCTGAAATATGGATTTTAGTCTAGATGAACTCTTGGTTCGAATATTAAAACCCTCATTGTGATTTTATCCTATTTAATATGTATTATGTACTTTCTAATTCATAAATGGAGCTTGAGTAGTCATCTTGTGATCTAAGCCTCGAATTGGAAATCTAACTATTCCATTAGCTCCAAAATGTTGAATTTTAGTTAGGTGAGGTAGTCATTCGGTCTTCGGGATAACCAAACTCATTTCGGATACTTGGTTAAAATTTATGTGATTTACGTTGAGGATTGACTTTAGTCAATATTTCATCAAAATTATCTCAGATCAAAATTTTATCTGAGCCATTGAGTCTGATATATCATTTTCATATAATTGACATATTTGGTTTGCATGTATCGAACTCCATTATCCCGAAGACCTAAATTCTTCCTAAAAAGTATTGCAGATTTTTAGTTTTCTGGTGCAACTGATTTTTTTCAGTGCGATCCTGGTGTAATGGTGCGATCACGCTAATTCTAAATTTTATCCTTTATCACAATCGTGGTGGCACGATCACGCCAATCCTCTTTTTCCCAATTTAGCGTGTTTATGCTGTAGGAGAACCATTGGCGCTAATTCCTAAAAACTTTCCCCTTAGTGTGATCACACTCCTTGAGCGCTGATAGCACTTATAAATTCTATACATTTAGTGCAATTGCGCCATTATGGTGCCGTTGGCGCTAATTAATTACCAAGCCCTTTAGCGTGATCGCGCTGGCTAGCACCGATAGCGCTAAAGGCTGGTACCTCCTATATAAACTGAAAACTCAAAATTTCAGTCATTATTCATCTTGTTTCTTCTTCTAAAGCTTCAAAACCTCTATTAAAGCACTTGGATCTTCTTTTTGTGTGTGAATTTGGAAACAAGATTTCTTCGATATCCCATTAATTATTGGTAAGTTTCAATTTTATTTCATCAAATTTCACCTAAAAATCCAAACTTCTTCAAATTAATTTTCTCACTTTATTCCTTGATTTCAATCATGTTCTTGCTCGTTTTAGCTCTAAATGTTGGGTATGAATTTTCTACAATGTGCACAAGATTTTTATACCTTTTGTTTAGAGTTTCGGGGTCGTGGGCCCGGAGGCCTATTTTGACCTATACTTTGACTTCCTATTTTTATAGCTTTATGGATGTTGTTGGACTCATATTAATCTGTAGATTATTTTTTTCTAGTTTCGTGATCGTTTGAGCTCATTTGCATATTTTGGAGTTTTGGAATAGTCCGGACATCTTCTACATAGTATTTATGAGCGTGTCTTTGTAGGGTAGGTAGGCTATGACTTAAGATCTTATACTTGGATTAGATGATAAATAATGATACTATTTAGCATCCTTGGATTGGGAATCTTAGGTTGGGATCCTTAACCCTGTCCGCTTCTTTAGCCAATTCTTGATTACGTATTGGTGTTGTACATTGATTATATATTACCTTATATTCTGTATTGACTCTGGAACATACTATGGTGGGATTATTGGGAATTTCCATAAGTCTCAATCATCAATTTGGTTGGTTGTGCTTGTTGTAATGATTATGAGCCTATATAGGGCCGGCAGGACATTCTGTGATTCTTGACTGTGATTGTGCTCATATCATTCAAGCATGTCATCATTGTGTTATAGAGATTTTATGCATTGGTTTTCACTATTTATGTCCAAGAGCCCACTATTAATAATTTTGGAACCTTGTATGACCTTATTGAGCCCATTTTCAGATATTGATTGGCCTTAAGGGCTAGTTTTCGTATATTGATGACCTGTATTACTTTGAGATTTTAATAATGAAAACGAGCACATATATTTTAATATGATCATAGTGATTTTGATATTATCGGCTAATCTTGATATCAAATTGGTTTTTAAGCGGACTATTTACTATAATAAATCGTGTTATGATTTTTGTAAACTATTATATGGGCCTTAAAAAACTGATGTTGGGTACATGACCTTGCTAGCACTTATAGCTTCATCCCGATGTCGGACAATGACTATCAGCCATTACTTGATTTAGTCCCAGAAGGAGTTGGGCATGGAAAAATGAGTTTTTCACTGGTTTTAGACCTGGTTTAGGCTGGGCATTTTCATATTAGACATGATATAGTATGAGCCCTATTTTTTTATACAGTAAGAGCTCTTGTTACAATTGTTATGATTAGTATACGTATCGAGCTCCACGATGGACCCTATCAGCCCAAGCTAAGTACATAGGCAATCTGTGGAGGGGTATAAGGAGGAGTAGTAGGTATATAGGAAGATATCATTTCATGATTTCTGTCCTGCCGTGCCTATGGACTCTTTGAGGGAGGAGCGTACACATTTACTTTAGCATGCTCATTTATATGTTACTTTTCACACTTGTCTTCTTGTTTTATACTTTCTAGTAGGATGGAGTGCTAGCGAGTGAGAGTGACTACTTTATTCTATCTGTTTATTTACTTTTTGCCTTTCATTTATGACTATTACTTAGTAGTACTTAGAATGTTCTTGGTTAGTAGATACTATTTATGTGTGGGTTTTATTGATTATGCCTTCTTCCTACATCCCTTATTAAGGTTACCAGTATAGCACCCTTATTCACTCTCTTTGCTTGATTATTTGTTGCAAGGACTCAAATACTAGTTCTACTATTTGTTCCTTGTTTACTTCATCTATTTGTAGCTAGCATTACCTGCCTATACTTGTACTTTTTGATTTCTCTGACTCCTTTCTTCATTATCTGCTATTTATTTCTTTTATTTTTTATATGATCCTGGTTATCCTAGCCTACTGGGTAGCCATTGTTTTGGTACTCATATTACACTTCTACATTTTTTAGTGCAGATCTAAGTACGAGTGTTCACCACTGGTTCTTGATAATGCTGATCATCCTGATCTGAGGTAGATGATGGCTTTTAGTTTTCGGAGCTTGCCTTTACCTATCTCTTTATCTTTTCATTCTGTCATTTGTATTGTTGTAGACATATATTACATTTTCACTTTAGGCTTGTATTTATTTTTTAGTGGCTCATGTACAAGTTCATCAGGTTTTTGAGATTTCTTTTATTATACTAAAATTCCACGTGTTCTATCCTTGTTTATACTATTGTCTTCTGTATTTAACTATTACTTTTTATTTTCATACTTGTTGGGTTGCTCCCTATGGTTGGATGTAGGTGTGACATGAGAAATAGGGTCATGACAAATTGGTATCAAGACTCTAGGTTCATTTATATCCTAAGTAATTGTACCAGTGTCTAGTAGAGTGTTCGGACCTGGTATGGTGATGTATGTATCCTATCTTCGAGAGGCTACAATGACATATTTAGGAAATCTATCTCTTCTTCACTTTCATATCAAGCGTGCATCCTAGTTGGTCTTTTGAAATCCCTTTTGTTCTTATTAATTCTTCAATGGATGACACACCTACGATCTTCGGCAACAACATAAGATAGGATGTTTGTCGCACTGCCAATCAGTGCTTTATCTGGGAGCCATACTGGAGATCGAGTTTGAGGTCGAACATGTTCTAGTGACTTGACATCCATTAGAGTTTCTATGCCTATTAGAGCTTCTGAGGTTTAACCCGAGACTATTCTATTTAGCAGCCACCTGATGTCTAGAGATCAGCTTATGTTGCACCTGAGCTAGTACCAACAGGGTTTGTTGTCATGCCAGTTCTTCATGAGGTAATTCTTGGGTTTTTAAGGTCATTAATCGGTATACCATAGTCAAGAATTTCTTCTGGTGTCGGGAGCACCTCTTGGGTAAGGTGTGAGTTTTTAGATTTGCAACAAGGTTTATTGTCTATTGCTGAATACGAGAATTGATTCCATGAGCTGGTTAGGCGTACTTACACAATTTTTCCTTATGAGTATGAGAGGTCCTGAAGGTTTGTTAAGGGACTAATATCGTCACTTTTTCTAGTACTTAAACCGTTTATAGCTACAGGGCCATTCTTTCACTTAGGTTTCCTCCCACTCAAATTTTATTAAGGGTCTATCTCAGGAGGTATATGGAGGAGGTGAGCAGGGGTCCCAACCTATCAGTGGTTTTGGTGATAGAGTGTTAGGAGATAAGGGTCACCCTGTTAAGCCAGTTCAGATAGTTCCACTACCTTTTATTAGGGTTTAGCATGAATTTGGTGGACCGAGGTTAGGTGTTTCCAATTTATATCATCCAATTAAGTCGTATGGGATCTATTATGTATGTGGATATATGGGTCATACTGTTGGGGATTATGTATATTGACGATCAGTTGTGCCACCAGTTTATCCAGTTTAGGGTATTGGACAAACTACGACAGGTATTTTTTCTGGATTTCAGGTCTTGGTGGCCATACCGGTTTTTTTGTTCCCTCCCATCAAAGTAGGATGATAGGTATGTGCTATACTTACAATGTTATAGGACACTTGGTTAGATATTTTCCCTAGGCAAGTAGTTTTTCACCCCTGGTTCATCTATTTATTCATCCAAGACAGGGTTCTCGCGATGCCCCAATCGTTTTAACCTCAGGTTTGATGTTTTAGCCTATGATTTGTACCCTTTTTTTAAGTTGGTTTTATATTTGGTAGCCATATATATCTATCTATTTGTCCCTCTATTGGTTGAGGTTGGACTTTACGTACCCTTGTTTGGCTTGTATGCTTATGTGCTCCTCTACAGAAATCTTTTTTGTTTATCCACTAAGAGTTCTCGTACGATCGAGAGATGCTTTTGGATATTCAATAAGATTTGACTACTAGTCTCAGCTTTGGAGAAAGTCAAAGGCGGCAAGGAAAGAAAGATATACGGGTCCTCCGGAGGGGAAGTCAAAACCCTTGTTCAAGTAAAGGAGATGCTGATTCATTAATGAAGTTTTACAGGAAAAATGTGGCTGACAATGTGTTGCCTTGGCAGGTTACCTAATGAAAAAGCTGGAAAAGTACCAACTACCTATGTGGTGTTAAACCAAAATGCTAAAAAGACCCTATAGTCTCAACGCTAGGCAGGAACAGTAGAAGAACTCCAATATCATAAGAGAATAAAAGCAAGTCAATATCATAAATATCATAAGGGAAGAAAATTTCACAGAAGGTTGGGAAATAGTACGTCCGGTTAACCAGGTTCTACCACTGCAGGTTTTCGCCCATTATTTATTTTACTCTATGATGAGATTAGATTTTGAGCTGCTATTGAGGCTGTTATTTGTTTTTTACCATAGTACTTGATTTATTAGTAATGGATCATGTTATTAGATCCTATTGGGTAGCTATTGAGGAGCTTGATTTATGGGCAGTGATATTCTTGATAGATGGGTTAACCACATATATTGTGGGCATAGTCTGGCTACGCTTTTTTTTGCACATTCCTAACTATTGTATTGGATTTGTGCCTTGGGTTTTGTTAGTATGTTTTCGGTGTCATGATGGTGTTTGATAGCCATGCACCATTCAGGATTTTTTAGTTCTGTGAGATTCTTGGAATCGATTAGCTTATCCCCATCATATCAGTTGCAATACTTCATCCCTTGTTTATTTTCGATATCTGTCAAGTCGTAGTGGTGTACTGACCTTCCTCAATAAGTGAGCATTTGTTTTATGGGTAATTGAGATTGATTTAGGCATTTAATCCCATATTCGTCCCTTCTTATCATCCAACATTTGTTGAGTTGAAAGGATTTAAGGTTCAGTTTTTGGGTCTTTTGAGTTGTTAGTGGGGTTTATGGTTGATCGATTCTTGTGTTACTTCCCGGGTTGATTCTTTAGTAGTGGATCAAGGGTATCAATCCTAGTGTTGGTTTTCTCTATAGTTGGATGTTGTAGTGGATTTGAGTTAACCATCGTATAGTTGGTAGTGATTCGGTTGCCAGTTCGAGTTAGCTTCTTTAGTTTTATTGAGTGTGGATTTGTATATCCAGTTTGTTCTTAAGTAATATTTGGATATTGAGTGGAGACCTTCTATGCCTTGTTTGGATTCATTAGAGTAGCGTAGTGAAAATGTTCTTAGTATTGTGAAGTGTGGTAAGTGTTGTTGTTTGGATTTGATAAAAAGTTGGGTAATTCAGTTATGGATTGAGTTGCATTGTTTCTTTGATTCGAATATCGGCCCACCTAGTAGAAATTGGTACTTGTGGTATCTTAATGTGAGGTAATTGAGTCAATATCGACATCTCTTTGGTTTTGGATTTCTGTTGTGTTCTGATACTTCATCCTTTGTGTTGATATTAGCTCGTTCTTTAGGTTTGGATTCGTGGTGGACATAGGTTAGTATAGGGGTCTCTCTACCTTAGCCCATATTTCTTAGAACCCTGTCCATGACCCCATTATTCGGTTGTTTCATATGTAACCTTCCTATCGCAGGTGGATTCATGTATTGGGGACCGAGGTGAGTGATGATGGACTCCTTTTACGAGCCTATTATACAACTAGTGTAATTTTCCATGGGCTGTAAGTCGACTCGACTAGGGAGGAGTACACTTGACCTATGAAGGGAGAATATTCTTTTACCTGTTTCATATATATGGGGCTTTTGTTGATGTGTATTGGGGTTCATGGGAAGTTCTCCCATCAAGATTGAGTTATTTCAATCTGTGTTGCAGGTTTACTATTGCTTTTGGGATGTGCAATATGTGGTTGTTATTATTTTATGTTTTGTTGTTGTTTCTGGCAGTTGATATCTCGTGGATGTGTTCCCCAATATTGGGAAGCCTATCGATTTGCTGAGAATGTCTTGTGTGGTTTTATCTTGTCGCCGAGTTCGATGCTTCTTTCCTCTCTTGTTTGGACTTTCGGGGATGAAAGTCTTTTTAGTAGAAGATTTTTTAATAACCCTCCCAATCATTTTGGCATTTTTTGGTTATCCTTGTATTTTAGAGGTTTCATGTGGAGGCCCTAGGTCATTTATGACTTATCAGAATCAGTGGTTTGGTGTTCCTAGGTTATTTATTTATTTATTTATTTATTTATTTGTCTGTTTTCCTATTTTAAGGCGTTAACATTTAATATCATTAACTCTAGTCAACATTCCTAGAAAATGATCTCGAAATCAAATTTTGACAATTCTGTCAACTCTGGAATGTGGAGTTTGGTCTAAAAAAACTTTTGGTTCGTGTTCGAAAGCCTTCATTGTGATTTTATTCGTTTTGTGTGTTTTATGAGCTTTCTAATTCATAAATAGGGCTTGAGTAGTGATCATGTGATTGGAGTCTCAAATTAGAAATCCAACCATGCCATTAGCTCTGGAATGTCTAGTTTGGGTTAGGTGATATGTTTGTATTAGGCTTTAGGATAGTCGAACTCATTTGGGGTACTTAGTTGGAATTTATGTTATTTACGCTAAGGGTTGACTTTAGTCAATATTTCATTGAAACGATCTCGAGTCAAAATTTCATTTGTGTTGTTGAGTATGGAATATGATTTCCATGTAATTGGCATATTTGATTTGTGTGTATCAGACTTCTTTGGTCCCATAGAACCAAATTCTCCCATAAATATTGTAGATTTTTAGTTTTTGGTGTAGTTGATTTTTTTCAGAGCGATCTCGGTGTAATGGGATGATGGCATGATCATGCTAATTTTGAATTTTCTCCTTTAGCGCAATCGTGGTATTGTGGTGAGATCACGCCAATCTTCTTTTTCCAAATATAGTGTGTTTGCGCTACAGGAGCGTCGTTGGTGAGAATTCCTTAAAATTTCCCCATTTATCGTGATCGTGCTCTTTGAGCGCTGATAACGCTTAATAAATTCTATCCATTTAGCACAATTGCACCATTATGGAGCCGTTAGTGCTAATTTATTACTTGGACCTTTAGCGCGATTGTTGGCTAGCACCGATAGAG
>JBDJHY010257242.1:0-10566 GCA_039654485.1 Withania somnifera
ACTTAGGAAAAATACCTAATGGATTTAAGCATAGGAAAAGATGAAAGGAAAGGAAATGACCGAGTGGGTCATTACACGATTGCCGATAAATTGGTCATTTGATCTGATAAATATATACCTACTATTGTTCAGAGGATACAAATTTATCGGCTACATGTTTGATAAATTGGTACATGCACTTGGCGTTCCATATTCAGGGAATGTTGATTTATAGGAATTTTTTCCTATAAAAAAACATCAACATATTTGCCAGTGTGCAGAAGAATGTCGATTTAGCGGCACAAGTGGCTGATAATTCGGTCAATGAGGCATTATTTAGTCAGTTTCTATCCTTTTTTCCTTATTATTTTATTAATTTTCTCTTTCTTTTCTCCTCTTAAAGAGGTGTAATTTGTCCTAGTAACATCCTAAGCTTCGTGAAAAAGTCTCCTAAAGGTTCCCCACATCTTCCTTGCTTTTGGTAAGTATTTTTCTCCGTTAAATTCAACGAAAATGAGGGTTTTCCTCCAATAATTCCCTAGTTGTGAAGTGATGAATTGTTCGATTATCTTAGAAACTATTGGGTAAATACTTATTCTTTTAGTTTCTTTTACTCCGTAGTAATTGTTGCTCTCTTGAATTCCCTTGTTTAATTCACAAAAACTTAAATAATCAACCGCTTTTTAATCAATTTTCTCTAGGTTGTTTGAGGCCTTTCCTATACCCGAATTCTGCTCAAATTGGGAGGTTCCTAATGATACTAGGAACCCCGTGGAGAAGTTTGTTTCTAATGGCTTGATGTTAGGCTCAGTCTAAAACTTAGTGTAAACTATATAGTTAGACTCATATTGATCCCTCGATTATTAATTCATATGTTTTAATGTCTTTGGAGGCCATTTGATATCAGTCAGAGTAATATTTGGATTTGCAATACATTATCGTTGGATAACAAGTAGGCTTCGTAGGGCTATCTTTGGGTATATAATATTGATAATTGTACTAAATAATATCCATGGGTGTGTTTTTAGGTTTTCACCATATAGTTGGACCATTTCTTCATTTCGTCCCCCATTTATTCTTTATATTGGCGTTCGATGAAATACAAAGCCCGTGACTTAAAATTAGCCTTGTGATGTTTTTAGGATGACTCTGGAAGTAGTAGAATGTTGATGCATGGATAGGTTTTAGGTTTTTCCCTCGAGTTTGGGATGTGCTATTATGCTGCTAGCTGTATCTTAGTTGCGCCTGTGTAGGGCATAGGTTGGCTATAAATAGAGATGTATTGATGTGTTGTACATTTATTCTACGAAAGGTTGAGCCATAGGCTTCGGTGGAGAGTGCATTAGGGTTGGGCCTGTATCACCACTCAATTTTGATATCGTGTAGGCTAGATACTGATAATGAGGATAATAATGGATAATGTCATAATAAATAATAACTTGAATATTCTGATAAAAATATAAGTTAAAGAATCTTTTGATGTTTTAGACTCGATAATATATGGAGCACCATATATTACTATTTTCACTTGTTTTAGTCCAGGATTCACACCCTAGCACCGGTAAATATTATTTGACTAATTAATATTGGGACTTGAGTGCGACTGTGTTTGATAGTGAGTAAAGCCGCTAACACTTGAGCCTGTTGTTGTACGATAGTAAGTACATCTTTTGGATAATTTTCACACATATTGGTTTTGAGACTTTGATGATACTTGTTCCCTTGAGAAAGTTGGTAATACCACTATATTAAGGAGTTGAATGCAATGAATTGTTGTGTACAACTTGATGAAACTATGGTTACGAGGCATTGGATGCCAGAATGTGAGACCTTTGAGGCTCTATGACATAGGATGTAAGATGATGATGACGTTACAGATTGTACATGGTGGTCGTACTACTATCAACCTTGCTTATGGGCTACGACAATTGGAAAAAGGTTATAGGACGGAGCTGAGATATACCGGAATTTGGATTAGTCTTCCATGGATCCTACTTACTAGGCCTACGGGTACCGAAGGAGGAACATACACAAGACTTGTTACTTCATGGTACGTATTTACTTTTCTGCAATTGTTTTTCTTCAGATTAACCCTAGTCGTATGGGAGGCCTATGGGAGATTTGGTAGTGTTAAGTTACTTTCTGTATTTACTGATTTATTATCATTAATACATCTATGTGAGACTGCCTTCCTATGTGGGATATTTGTGTGGGACATCATTTGACTATTCATTCCATTCTTACTTTGAGGATACCGGTATGGACAACTTTTTGTCCAGAATTGAGGTTACCGTCCATGTTCTCTCCCTGTCTACTTATCCATCTCTTTGCTTACTTACTATTCTTATTTAGATATAATTTCAAGGATTTTGTGTATGTTCTCTTCTTTTGCAGAGATCCTATTCTGATGTTTTAGCTAACGAAGCCATGTCTATATGTTTACGTGCTTCCTATTTGAGTAGTTAGGTTCTATATTGTTCTATTTACTCTTGTGACCTTAATTTGTGTATTCTATTATTTACTACTTTTATGATTGTTATGTGCCTTGTGGGCCCTCGAAGCCTATTGGGTACAAGTTGTTTCAGTGACTTGTACTTATATTATAATTGTTCCCATGATGCATATCCGAGTACTAGCACCCAACTTTTGATTTACAAATTGACGTTCGTGCTTATTTGTTGCTGTTTTCATAGATAGAGGGTGAGCTTGACATCTAGCTATCCCTTCTCTCTCTTCAGATAGACTTGTCTCTTTTGTACTTTTAGAGGCATACTTGTATTATAATTTTTTTATACTCTATACTTAGAAGCACAGTTTATTTACACTTATACCAGGTTTTTGGAGTTTATTGATTCTATTATTATATTTTGTTATTTTTTTTCGTATCCCCTTTCCTTTGTGCCTTGTTATTGTACTTTTGCATTCTGGTATTGTTATGGTGCACTATGCTTCGATTTCGGGCTACAGGATTGTTTCTCCTACTGGTCAGATAGTAGGTGCCATGATGATCCAAGAAATTGAGTCGTGACCCAAGTAAATAGGAGATAAATTATTTAAAAAGGACTTCACCTAACAACTATCCCACACGACTAGCCTTACCACACAAGTAATTTATAATAACCCAGTGTAATGAAACACAAACCTAGCCTACCTAAGCACCAACGAGAATCCTCGAAAAGCACATAACACAGACCCATAGCTCTGAACACACCCAAAATCGCTCGAAATTGTCAAATTACACATCTAGGGATAAAAAGATGAATAACGACACCCATATTTCCAAGTACAATCCATGCCAGAAAAGAGGCCAAAAAATAAACTACAAATACCTACACAAAGGCCTCAACTCAAGGAATGTGTGGTTAAAGAATAACAGAATTTGGACAACCGAAAGGTCCTCAATTGGACAAACAAAGTTATGGAAAAAGTGCAAAACATTTCAAGAATAAAAAGTGGATAATTAAACATACTACGCACCTAGAAATATGTGGAAAGTAGTCCTACAAGGATAATTACTCTACCATTAGTGCCTCTATGAAAAATAGAAAAGGAATCTACTAAATACCATTTCGAAGGAAAAAAACCTCCATTGGAGCTTCACTTGAGCTAAGGAGGAAGAAGAAAGAAGAGAAAGCTTAACTAAAATATAAGGGACTAGACTAGGAATCCATCCCACGAAATCCCTACAACAATAATCGAGTTGTAGTGTTATTTTTTATCAAGAAGAAGTTAAAAAAATGATGAAGAAATGAAAAGATTTTCTGAAATTTTGATGTCTGACAATTTTATAACTGGCATGATCTTTCATAGCCGTGAACCTAGAATAGTGCTATCGCATCATTCATAGAGAGATCACGCTAATTCCATGAAACCCAAAAAATAGCACGATCGCGTTACCCCATCACGTTAACACTAATGGAAGAAAACATGATTTACTGCGATTGTGCCCTAAGAGTGCGTTCTTGCTTAGTACCTGGAGCTGTAGATATATCTTGCATGAAAAAACAAATTTTGGACTCAACAGAATCGATGAAATGACTATTGGAGGTTGTTTGAGAAAAAAGACCCCCAAAACAAAAATCACCCAAAAGAGTCAAATTTCTAACTTTCCACAAACATACTTAAAACCAGCTCAGGCACCTCCAGAAGTGAACTAATGATTCACTAGCCCAAAATCATCATTCCAGAGCTGATGGAAGCTTCAGAATTTCAATCCAATGCCAGGATCACCAAAAGACCAACCAGGCTCCAAAATGAACCTTGGGCTGAATTAAATATCAACAAAATAGCTTAAACTTAAAAAAAATCCTTTGACACGAACATAAGGTCCAACTAGACAACAGTCGAAATTTCATAGCTTACGAAAGTGTCAGAATTGATTGAGAGAATTTATTAAGAATTCACTCTCGATTCCAGTATTTAGAGGTTGAGCCTTGAAAGTAGGGAAAGTGACATAACAAGCTATAAAATTGTTAGAGAACCAAACTAATGGTCCCAGCAAGTCATAAATGACTTAGGTGAACTAACAGAAACCTCTAAACACTGAAGTAACTAAAAGGCAAGTAAATGACCAAATGGGTCATTACAACATCCACCACTAAATAGGACTTTCGTCCTTTAAAGTCACGGAAAGAGTAGTACCTAAAGTATCAAATAGTTATGGATACTAGGCTCCCATTTCATGCTCTGTCTCCAGTGTAGCCTCCTTGATTGGTTGATGTGCCCAATGAATCTTCACTACTAGAATATCTCTAGAACTAAGCCACCTCACATCCTTGTCTATAATGGCCTTTGGCTCCTCAATATTAGCGAAGATGTCATCAATATGCACCAAATTGCCCATTGGTCTGAGGGTGACATGTTGTAATCAAGGTAATGTTAGTACCCACCTATATCTGAACCAACCTCCAAAACTATGAGGTAAACCGTATGCCTCGGTCAGATATGATGGAAAATGGTACCCCATGAAGCCTAACTACCTCATGAACATACAACTCACCTAGCCTCTCCCCACCCCAAGACGAGTACTTTAGCAGGAATGAGATGACTTAGTTAACAGATGCATAATGACCCAAATATAACATAACCTCTATATGTGCAGGGAAGGACCTTAACAAAGACCATAGTAATCCACCCCCACTTCCACTTAGGAATAGGGAGCCTCTACATCTCATCACCTGGTCTCTGGTGCTCGAACTTTACCTACTAATAGTTCAAACACCAAGACATAAAGGCCTCTATGGATCTCTTTATATCCCAGTATCGGTAATGCTGCCTCAAGTCGTGGTACATCTTTGTGATACCCATTTGTATATAATATCCAGAACAATGACCCTTATGTAATAGAGTCTGAATCAATTCACCAACTCTCAATAGATCTAAGCAGCCATGAACCCATTAAACACCCCCATAATCTAGCAAGGCCCAACTGAAATCACCTATAAAACCCTCTCTCTCATTTAAAAAAATAAGAATCCTCATACTGACGCTGCTGAATCTGATCAAATAAAGAGGTTCAAGCCTCAATATGGAAAATAATCCACTCTAGTGTTGAAATATCCAATCTAACCATCATATTGTCCAAGGCGTAACTATCCTAAGCTAATGGTCTCTCAAAAACAAGAATAGAAGCTGGACTATCCATACTCATCGCCTTCCATTTAAAGGCATCTACAATCACATTAGCCTTGCTTAGGTGATAAAGGATTCTTAAATCATATTCCTTTAGGATATCAATCCACCACAGTTTCCTCGGGTTGAGCTCCCTATGACATAGGATATACTAAAAGCTACAGTGATTGGTATAAATCTCACAAAGGACTCCATAAAGATAGCTCCTTTAAATCTTTAGCACAAAAACCACTGCCGCCAACTCCAAGTCGTGGGTTGGGTAGTTGCATTAGTGATCCTTCAGCTTCCTCGATGAATAAGTTATAACATATCCCTGTTGCATTAGAACACAACCTACCCCAATACCCAAAGCATCACAGTATACTGTATACGATTGGTCCTCAACTGGCAATGTAAGTATTAGGGAGGTAGTTAGCAACTCCTTTAACCCAAAAAGGTAGACTCTAGAAGGGAAGATTCTTTCATGTCAGTCTAGTCAAAGGAGCTGTGATATAAGAAACATCTCTGAAAAAACCAATGATGGTACCCAGCAAACCTAAGAAATCTGTGAATATTGGTGATAGTAGTAGGTTGAGGCCAATCACACCGAAACCACCTTTCTAGATCAATAATAATGTCAGCACCTGATACCACATGGCCGAAAAAAGAAAAGACTAAAGACATAACTCACACTTTGAGAACTTTGAGTGGAGTTGCTTATTCCTTTACGTTTGTAACACTACCCTCAGGTGTTCCTCATGCTTTGCTTGACTCCATGAGTAAACCAATATGTCATTGATTAACACGCTCATAAAAGAGTCTCAGTAGGGCCTGAATACATATATTATTAAATATATAAAGGCTGAAGGGACATTAGTCAACCCAAATGACATCACAAAAAACTAATAATGCCTATAACTCATTTGTAAAGGTATCTCCTTAGGCTGAATCCTCAACTGGTGGTAGACGGATCTCAGATCGATCTTAGAGAAACTGTGGCACTCTATACCTAGTCAAATAAGTCATCAATACACAATAGGGGATACTTATTATTAATAGTCACCTTGTTCAGCTGCCTATAATGAATACACATCCTCAACAACCCATCCCTTTTCTTCATAAATAATACCAGGGCACTCTATAGATACATATTAGGGCATATATAATAGGCCGTAGAGGCTTCTGGATACTATCCCCTAGTCAATGAGGTTGAACCTAGTAGCCTATGGTCCCTGAACACTACCACCAATAACTAGCAAAAACTTCATGTAGATAAAAAGTAAAGTCAACCCCGTGCATCTCCAACAACTCCAAAATCCTTAGACGATCTTTATATATGAAGATAAATTTTTTGGGGGTCCTTTCCCTGTGCTTCCAAGAACCTAGTGCGGGCAATCCATAAAAAGTGGTCTACCCTTTTCTGTACCATTAAAATGGGTATAGTAGGAGTTGATGCCTGTATAAATGCAGTACCATTTTAAGCTAAAATGGTCAGTGGCACTGGTGGTGCTACTTGGGGTGGTGTACATTATGCCACTCCCTGAGGACATGACTGTGTCCTATCTATCGATTTCCCATCAAGCATCTGCAATATCTTCTATAGAATATCTCATAATGTGGAAAGCAATGGTGATGAAAACATTTGTGGTGGTGCAGGAGCTACCTATGACAATGTACTGGCCGGAGAAGTAATAATGGAATAAGCATCACCCCTTAACCCCTCCTAACCTACTGGGAGTGGGTATTAATCTATGGACGAACCTCAAAATGTACCATCTGCCAAAGGGTGAATGTAAGGTGAGTTTTTCAAAAATGGTACGAATATCAACTGTATATGAAGATTTAATAGATGAAAACTTTCTTAAGATACCCTATAGACTCCCAAAGATCAGATGTAGATGTGAACTTACCTATCCACAGGACTTAATAGGGTACTTTTTCCAATGCTAATGAGATCGGTGAACCTAAGCTCTGATACCACTCAGTCACAACCAAAATTTCACATCATGATGGGATATACAACTCTCCTATAAACAAGCATGTCCATACAACATAGAGCTACTCTCAATGGGCCATAAACAATCACAACAATAATCAAGTAATAATATAATAAAAAATATAAAACAACAGAAGGTAGAATAAACATATACAACCCAAATACCAAATTCTAATATCAATGGCATAAGAGGATGCTAAACAGCATATCCAAAAGAGATATATATACTTATGAAATAGTACTACACAAATCCTGCCATGACAAAAGTAGAGAAGGATATAACACAAAGCAAGCCACGATCATCTCGAACATCAAAGTTAAATGCAGTTTCCAAAAATCAGCATATTTACCCAGCACAATTACATCACCTATGATAATCCCTATTAGTATCTACACCAAAAAAAAAGGCACAGATATGCAGTATGAGTATCAAGCACGGGTACCCAGTAGGCATCATAGGCCGACTGGGCTAAAATAAATGCAAGTAAGGAAATGGCGAGAAAAGTAAATTATGTTTAATAATGGTAAGTAAGCAATACAAAACAAATTTCTAAATATGGAAATACGTAAGAAGAATAGATCCTAGTTACTACTAAAAAAAAGGAAGTACAAAAACTATATGGATAATGTACCATAGCTGTTGTATCGGAATAATCAAATATCTAATAGGACCAGATAACGACTATAGAAAACACACCTAAACTCAAACTGAGCATATTTTAACCAGTGCGACAGTCGATGGTAACCATAAGTAATAAGGTGTAAACATGAATATAAAAATATAAGGAACAACTATTAACCCAAATGTCCCCTTATAAGACCACTGAGTACAAATAAAAGAAACACACCTAGTTGACGCCACATCTCGCCGGTAGGCACAAAAAACATAATAGAACTCACCGTGACTTCCCACTTAAGCATAAAAAGTAAACAAAATATGAGTAGAATGAATGAACAGGGGTGATGGAAAGTAAATAAGAACATAGACATCTTGTACCAGGAGGTCGCTCCTCAATGCCAATAATGGGGTCTGCTCTTCCTAATCAATAGCAGGGTCCGTACCCTGGGTGACCCTACCTAAATATCAAATGGAGGCCCGCACCTCAATATAAATAGTGGGGGACTCATCCTAAGAGTTTCGTACCTCAACATCAATAGTGAGTACATGCCCCGGGGAGGTCTTGTAACACCCTAAAAACTTATCTAGCATTTGATTCGTTCGATGCTTGTTCTTAACTTTGAAACCTATGAGCTTCAACTTAATTCAAAGTTATTAAAATCCATAAATAAGTATTATTGTAAGGTCTGTAAGTTATTAGAGTTCATAAAAAACTCATAGAATCAAAATTAAGTTCAAGACCCTTAATAATTTGCTAATTTTGAGGTTCTTCATAAATAGGTCAAATTCAATCGACCATACATCGCCATATATAATAAATATGATGACTCATAACCTATCATAAGAAAGGTATTTGAGTCTAGAATACAACTCAACAAACCATGTGTCATTTGGAATTCTAAGTAGGGAGTATGCCTAATTTATTAAATGACACAGTGTAGTGGACCTACTGGTTTGGTGTGCAGCTCAAATATGTAGTTCGCACACCAATTAGTTCAATTGTACAATCCATTGTGTGATTCACACAATAAAGAAAGTGGTAATGGAAGTCAATGTGTAGTTATCTCACCAAATTGTGTGATCACACAATAAAATATGTGACCCGCACAACGCGAAAACAACACCGAAGGCCGAATAAAAATCTCAAGGACTTTTATGAATGTTCCCCTCAATTTATCCTACTTTGCTACAACCTATTGACACTTTTAAGTGTGTTTTAATGGGTAATTGGTGAAACACTTTAATTAACCTTAACCCATTATATTTAACCCATTAAAATATTACCTCAATTCTCATTCTCCCCAAATTACCATTAAAGAAAGAAAAGAGAAGGATTATTTTCTCTCAAGACAAACTATTAGGGTTCATCGAGTTGCTTAGGAATTCAAGTTTCTTTTTTGATTTTCTTAAAGAGGTTTCAAGTGTTCTAGGTTCTAGGTAAGCGGGATCATCAATAAAGTTTTCATACTTTTACATTAAAGTATTTATTTTTATCTCAATAATTGTCCACTATTTTACCTTATATTTTCAGGTTACTACTTATGATTATGGTGAAGTTTCATTGCATATAATCTTTCATGAAAGCATGAGTTAATTGAATCATTATTTAGTCAATTTGACAAGGAATTTGAAAGTGTCATAAAATATTTACAAGGGTATTTGAAGAATCTTCGAATACGTGATTTTATCGGGTCATTACTATTGAAATTTGACAAGTTTTATTTAATGATGATTTAAGGCTAAGAATAATTCTTTGACATGGAAAACTTTTGAGATGTTTTATATGAATTATTACCCATTGAGTCTTTATATATGAGAATTATCGCCCATTGAGGTACATGAGAATTATTTCCCATTGAGGCTGGATATAATAACTATCGCCCATTGAGGCCAGACATGAGAACTATCACCCATTGAGGCTAGACATTTATTTAATAAATTTATATAGGAGCATTATATTTGGGAGTAGTATTAGCATCGAGGTACTAAGTCCCAAACTATGTTGATAAATGACACCAGCTAATTGTATGTCATGTTATTTGCCAGTTGGATCCACTAAGCATAGGTACGATATATGCTCATGGTGGGGTGATGTATCCCTCCTAAAAAAAGGTTTTGTATTCTACATTATGCTCATGTGGTCTTATATTTTTTTAGTGAACCACCCACACTAATATTTGAACTTGATATATTTTAATTTGAGTAATTTACAACATTGATCTTACTATTAATATTTACATGGATTTAGCTAAGGATTTAGTGGCATTATTACTGCTCATGCTTTGCATATCCATTCATGATATAGACACTTGATATGTTTAATTAATTACTTTGAGCATGTTGCATTTACCTGCTATATCTT
>JBDJHY010257262.1:0-10566 GCA_039654485.1 Withania somnifera
AACGCACTAAGATGCAAGACAATGTGTATTTATCATAAATGACCATGAGAGTCATTACAATGTCCAGGAGGACCGCGCCTCTAAATCAAATGCAGGGTTTATCCCCTAATAGTGCCAAGTAGTACACGCAAGTCCTATGGTGTCCCAAGTAAATCCATGAAAATTTAAACACCGTATTCCATTATATTCCAAAAATATCGCCATACCACTAAGTGATTGTGGCATAAGTATACATATAAGTAGTAAAAACTCTTTTTCATTAGCTATAGGCAAGGAAAAAATTTTAAATTTCATGCCTGTGCTTAACTACCAGAACTCATAATGTAAATTGCATGACTGATGAGTAACAATAACAAAAACTAATAAAATAGGAGCAATTGTAGTCTAATATCTTCCAAAGGCCACCAGATAAGAACTCAACTCACACTCTTTTCATTTAATGGAACAATAATCAATGGGGTCCATGGTCACCATATGGCAAGGTTAGGACAAGAACATACATCTGATCACCCTCAACATCCCATCACAGGACCTCTCGAAGCAAGTATGGATGATAATTTATCTTAACAAAGGAATCAAACTAGAAGACCATTCCCCAGAGCTATCCACACCAACAATTATACTACAATAGCCAGTCTATAAGGAAAGCAAATCTAGCTTACTTAGGAGTTGACGAGAATCCTTAAAATACGTGCAACACGGTCTCAAGCTCCGACATAGCCCACATCACCTTATAGAATTATGAATTTAAGTGTAAAACTATGATGAACGAGACTCATGTTTCTAATATCAATTCAGGTCGGAAAATGGGCCTATAAATGGGCCCTTGGGCCCCGAAACCCAAAAAATAATCTAAAAATACTAGCATGAAGCCTCAGCTCAAGGAACACAAGGTCCGAAGAACCTAGGTCTAATCTTCCCTCTTTGTAAGATCTCATAAGGTCCGAAGAACCTAGGTCTAATCTTCCCTCATCTACCAAAACTCATAAGGTCCTTATGAGTGACAACCATAGGAAAACCAATTCTCCAACACCAAACTCTAAGGGACAAAGCCTATGATTTGGATAGGAAGTCTTCCTGCTCCACACTGCCTAAATTCTATCCTAAATAACTCTGACCCGATCCATAGTATCACAAATCCTATAAGAACTCCGGGTCAAACCGCCACGAAACCAACCAACAAGAGACCTACAACACCTACCATACAAAGCCTCAAAAGGTTCTATGTAAATATTGAAGTGATAACTGTTATTATATGAAAACTCCTCGAAGAAAGAGAGGCACGTAAAACTTTTAGAGTCAAGTTTACGCTTTTTCCTCCTCTTTTGATAAGCTTTTCATAGCTGTAGTCGTACTCTAAGGACAAATTCCTTTCCCAACTTCCCAAAAAATAAAAAAAACACATGCTCGCAACATATCCATAAGCACTTGAATAGTCCGTTCAGACTATCCATCGGTCTAGGGGTGAAAAGCTATACTCGCATCAGCCTCGATACCTAACTATCTTTGAATTGATCTTTAAAATTGCAACCTAAACTGCATGTCCTAATTGTATATAATGGACACTATCACTCCATGGAGCCTGACCACTTCACAAATAAATAACCCGTCTAATCTCTCTACATCCCTAGTCGAGTACTTCCACAGAAAATCAGTTGACTACTTCAATCGATCCTTGATGGTAAAAAATAAATCATAGCCTCTAGAAGTGTAGGGAAGGATAGAAATGAAGTCCATGGTAATTCCCTCCTACTTCAACTCAGGTATAAAGAGTCTCTTTATCATACCGCCCGATCTCCGGTGCTCGAACTTTACTTGCTAACGGTTTAAACACTGAGACACAAAGGAAGCTATAGATCACCTCATACCCCGCCACTGATAGTGCTATGTGAAATCACAGTACTTCCTCGCGATACCCATGTAAATATAATATCTAGAGCTTTGAGCCTCATGCAACAGGTTTGAATCAAGACACCAAGTCTCAAATCGTCTAGGTGGGCATGAAGCTATAGCACAGTCTAATGTAGCCCACCTAAAATCACCCTACAAAACTCTCTCTCTCATTTGAACCAAATGGGGGTCCTCATACTAACGCTGGCAAATTTGATCAAATAAGGATGATCTAGACAAAAACCCTCTCTAGCACTGAAAGATCCAACCAAACTAGCTTGTTAGCCAAGGACCAAATGTCCTAAGCCAACGGCTCTCCAAAATGGACAAAAAAGGTTGGTTACCCATACCTACTTATTTTTGGCTCAAGGTATATCAAGTACATTTGCCTTTCTCGGATAATAAACGATGCTCAAGTCGTAGGCCTTCAAGATTTTAACCCTTCTCCGATTTCTCAAGTTAAGCTCCCTTAGACTCAGGATATACAACAAACTGCAGTGATTAGGGTAAATCTCACAATGGAATCCATACAAATAGTGCCTCCAGATCTTAAGTACAAACACTACCATTGCCAACTCCAAGTCATGGTAGGGTAGTTGCACTCATAATCCTTTAGCTTCCTCGATGTATAAGCTATGACATGACCCTACTGTATTAGAACACAAACTAATCCAATACCCAAAGTATCACAGTAAAGGGTATAAGGCTGGCCCTCAACTGATAAAACAAGAACTGGAGTGGTTGTCAGCTACTCGTTCAACCTAAAAATACAAGGCTCACACTTCGATGACCTCTAAAAGGGAAAACCTTCCATGTTAGTCTAGTCAACAGGGTTGCGATGGAAGAAAAATTCTACACAAACCAATGATAGTATCCAACTAACCCTAGAAAACTGAAGAACTCTGTGATAGTGGTAGGCCCTACTCAGTCCTCAAAGTCTGCAACACAACCCTCAGGTGCTCTTAGTGCTCTGCTAGATTTCAAGAGTAAACCAATATATCATCTATAAAATGATAACAAATGAGTTTAAGTAGGGCCTAAACACGCAAGTCATCAAATCTAAAAAACGTTGCAGGGGAACTATTCATCCTAAAAAAATCTCAAAGACCTCGAATTCCTAAACCTCATCCAAAAAGATTTCTTTGGGACACCCTCAGCCCCAATCCTCAACTGCTGGTAGGCGGAGTCAAATCGATCTTAAAAAATACTGTGGTTCCCTGTAGATGATCTAACAAGTCATTAATATGCGGCATGGGATACTTATTCTTAATAGACACCTTGTTTAGCTACCTATAATCAATACATATTATCTGAGGACCATCCTTATTCATAAACAACATAAGGGCACATCATGATGATACACTAGAATTGATGTAAACTCAATCAAGAAAATCTTAAAACTTAAAACTCAAATCTTAGATCTCAAATAGGGAAATATAGAGAGAGAAATAAAAATGGGCATGGTGCCCGGCTCAACCTCAATAGGAAAATATATATCACGCTCATGTAGAGGCACGATAAATTAGCCGAAAGTACATCCAAAAACTTACCAAATACTGTCAAAGACTCATGGGAAAAATAGGCATATAAACCTTGAGAAACAAGTCTACCAGCCTAATAATAAGAAACGACCTGAATCGACAAACAACTAGTGGAACCATGCCATACTATTGAGGGTACAGTAGGCAAAGGAAAGGTCACAATCTTTGCATAGAAATCTATGTCTGTATAATGAGGGGATAACTAGTTCATGCTCAAAATCACATCAAAATCTAGAATATCCATCTTAATCAGTCAGTACGAGTGTCATGACCTAAATAGTTACTTGACACGTTCTATATACCGAGTCAATGTCTAAGGCTGTGCCTACTAGGATAGACACACTCAAGGGTATAGCTAGCAACTTACTAATCACCTAACCGAGAAGAAAAGTAAACAAATATAGAAGAAAAAGTGGACCTAGGATCAAATAGAGTCAATTATGAGCACCCATGAACAAAAAACATACCAATGACAACCGCCTCTGAGGCATCATCCTCGGACCTATCTAGAATACCATAAAGCTAATGTTGCCCCTACCCTACTACTGATCAAAACCTCTACCTCTATATCCTTCTCCTTGGAATTCTTTTCTAAATCCTTGAGAGACTGGCGACCCACCTCTAATCGATGGAACTACCTGTGGTGGCTGGGCAGGAAGGGCTGGGTCTGAAGTGGCTCTATACTGAGGCCAATCTCTAGAAAAGTGTCCCCGATCCCCGCACTAAAAGGAGCCCTTCACAAAACAAACTTTGGGAACCCTGGGGAAGTCTTTGGCATAGTGAACCACCCCTCCACACTCATAATAGCTTCCCCTAGCTCTGGCTTAAGCATGAGGTCCCTCGGCATGCCCACACTAACCTTAAATTGAGCCTCTTACGAGATGGAAACTTATCCCTCTGCTGAAACTCTATAGTGAAGCCAGTACAGTTGGCTCGTATGACCTTCACTACAAAAATAACGCCCCCCGTATCTAGACCCCAAAAATTACCCTGATGGAGCTTCCTCTTCTCGCTGCCCCATTGGGCTTGGGAAGCTAAAGTCTCATGTATTGCATAACCATGAGTTATATCTTTTTCATGCATTGCATATCCATGAGTTATTATATTGTTGTAGAATGTTTTTCCCTCTCATATATTGATTGCATTCCATGAACTGACTGCATACTTTCTATATTTCATGTTTACCCCTATGCATATCCGCTTGTCATTTGGACGTCTGTGGTTGACTGAATTTACATCAGTAGATACTGAAAAATGGGTGAGTCTGTATTGCCTCGAGGGCCCATAATATTGGTGTTTGCATATTTTATTATGAGTAGAGAAAGACTTTTAGCATTATTTTTTAGTTTTTTATTTGGGTACTAGTTAGGGATCTTTCCTTCCAGTCGGAATACTTACGGTAGTGTCTTCCAGAAAAATGGTGTTAAGTGTTGAACTTGGGTTATTATTTATATTTCTATTATTAACACGAGTTCTACTATTTTCTTATATTATTATTTGATACTACTTGTGATGAGTGGAGTGAATAGATCTATGCATAATGCAAGCGTTTATCCAAGGTTACCGAGGTAACTCAGTGGAAAAGGATGTCGTTCTGTGCCTAAGGGTTCAATCAATGGCATGAAAAACTTGGTGTTATAACAATCAGTCTAAATTTTCCAAGGATTTTTGTAAGACAGTGTTAGGTAGAGTCTTGGCTATATGTATGAATTTCAGTATTCTTATAATTGAGAGGCTATTGAGTATGTAGGAAAAGTTTCCATTTGTATATATATTTTTTTGTGCTTTGAATTTTTTTATATAATTTTAGGAAAAGGGTTTGATTTGTTATTTATACATTTAAGATTATTCCTCCACATAGCTTTCCATCTCTCCAGGCTAGAGGTCGAGGTCAACAGAACTAAGCCCCACCCATTCCTTAGCCTTAGCAGCTAGACAAGGTCAAAACAATAGAGTTTTTAAATGAAATTCACCTATTGACTCAAACAATGCTTGCAAAGGTACAACAGCTAGTTAAGGTGTTAGTAATTCAACCAATTGCTCTTGATGGTGGAGATATGAGAGATTTCCTAAGGCTTAGTCTTCCAGAGTTCAATGTTCTAATTATTGGGGAGGATTCAGAGAACTTCATTGATGAGGTTCATTGAATTTTTGAGTTGATATAGCATATCATCTAAAGGATGTTGGTAGGTCATGGTGTGATATGGAAGAAAAATAGAGGAGTAGGTGTATCTCAGACTTCTTGGGATGCGCTTGAGAAAACCTAGATTATTTCTTAAAGAAAAGAGGCATGAGAGAGTTTGAGGGTTGCTGAGTTTGGAGAAGGGCTCCATGTCTATTTATGAGTATAGAATTAAGTTCTCCTTGATCTTAAGGTATTATCTAAAGATGTTTGTAGATATGCACAACCTTATAAATATGTTTATTTCTCAGCTTCGCCTCAGTTTATCTAGGCAGACAAGGAGCCATGTTGAGTAGTGACATGGATATTGGTAGATTGATGGTTCATCTTGAGCAGATTCAAAAAGATAAAGCTAAGTGGAGGGAAAGCCACCAAAGTAAGAACTACAAGACTATTCAATCAAAGTTCGGCTAACCCAAGTATGATAGTTTAAGATAGCAACAACATCATAGTTCTAGGGGACCAAGTTATTTATCCTTTGTAGAACTATAAGACTTCAAATAATCAGCAAACTAGGACAACTCAGTAAGCCCCATAGAGTAGTGCTCCATGAGTAGAGAATGTGGTAGGGCTCATTTAGGTTAGTATAGAGGAAGACAAGATGGGTATTTTGGGTGTGTCAAGGCCGATTATAGTACTTTAGACTATAATTTTGAGGAGTTTTTCCTCTTGTGGGTTTCCAGGACATAAATAGAGATATTTTTCCATATTTAGGCAGGGTTATTATAGATTGTAAACTATTTTTTGAGTAGTATTTCCATCAAAACGACTGCCTCAACAGGGTTCTTTTCTTAAGTCGGTAGCGATATAGCTAAAACTATTTATATGCTTTGGGCTCCAAATAAGATCAGGACCAGTCAATTGATGTTTCGGAAAGTATGATTGAGGTTCATGGAATTGATGTATATGCATTGTTAGATGTTAGAACTATTTGTTAAATTATATCTCTATATATTTCTAGACAGTTTGGTGTGAGTCCTGAAATCTTATTTGAGTCTTTTGCTATTTCTACACCTCTAGGTGATCCTTTATTGCTAAGAGAGTCTATAATAGTTGCCATGTATCATTTCTTTGTATGGTTGTTCTAGTTGATCTCCGTGAGTTAGATATGGTAATGTTAACATTATTCTAGGCATGATTAGATCCATTCCTGTCATGCTATTATTGATTATATGACTAGAGTTGTTCATTTTCAGTCTGTTCTTTAGTAGAAGGGTTGTGTTGTTATTCCTAAAGGTAGGTTCATTTCTTATTTGAAATCTAGAAAGACGATTGAGAGTTCATGGTGTGCTTCCTGAGGGTACTCGAAGTCCCTCCTAATAGAGAGAAAGTCTTTGGTATAGATCTCATTTTGGGAACTCATCCTATTTCTATTCCACTAATAGGATGGCATCAATGATCTTAGTGCATTAAGGGATCATTTAGTGGATCTCCTAGACAACAGTTTTATCCATCCTAGTATGTCTTCCTGGGGTGCTCCTATCTTGTTCGTGCATAGAAAAAATTGTTCCCTCACTATGTGTATAGATTACCTTATTTGAACAAAGTCATAATAAATAATATGTATCACATTCTAAGGATTGATGAATTTTTATATTAACTACAGGGTGATAGACATTTCCAAAAAAATGACCATCATTCTTGCTACTATCAGCTTAAGATCAGAGAGATAGATACTCCAAAGATTGCTTTTAGAACATGTTATGGCCATTTTGAGTTCGTGGTCATGTAGTTTGGACCTCATGAATAGGGAGTTCTAACCAAACGTGGACCTATTTGTGATTGTCTATTATGATGACATTCTGGTTTACTCATAAAGAGAAGAGGAGCATACAGACCATCTTCGAGTTGTTTGTTAGATTATTATAGAGTCCCAATTTTATGATAAATTATCTAAGTGGGATTTTTGGCTCCATTAAGACATTTTCCTTGGACATATCATTACCAGTGAGGTATTCAAGGAGATTTTCAGAAGATTGACTCTATCATAAATTGTCCTAGGCTAACCTCTCTATCAGATATCCATGGCTTTTGGGTATAGCTAGGTAATATTGTGGTTTTTCAGGGCTTTTCCTTGGTGGCTTCTACTTCGACTCGTTTGAACATAGAAAAGATGAGGTTTTAGTTGTCCGATGCAAGTGAGAAGAGTTTGTAGGAGTCAAAAAATAGGTTAAGTACAACTCCGATATTAATCTTGCATGAGGGTTCCAAAGGTTTTGTGGTATATTATGATGGTTCCCGCATTGGTTTGGGTTGTGTTGATGCAACATAGTAAAGTCATAGAGGCATGCTTCTAGAAAACTTATGACTCATGAGACGAATTATCCAACTTATGATCTTGAGCTGGCGGCTATGGTTTTTGCTTTAATGTCATAGAGGAACTACTTGTATGGAGTGCATGCAGATGTCTTTATAAGTTTCTTCAGTATGTGTCTGAGCATAAATATATAATTCTTCATCAAAAACATTTGATGGAGTTTTTAAAAGATTATGATATGACTGTTATGTAGCATCATAATAAGGCCAATGCAGTGGATGATGCCCTTAGTAAGTTATCCTTAGGTAGTTTGGTGTATACTAAGGATAGTGGTATGATAGTGCAGAATACTTTTGATTCATCTCTTTTGTGTTGAGGTGAAAGATAAGAAAAATAGTGATATAGTGTTAGTTTAACATAAAGGAGCAACCCAAATGTAGAAAGCCCAAGTTTTATCCCAAGGGGGAGATAGTTTCCTTTAATATCTGGGTCACCTGTGTTCTCTTAAAGTTGATGGTTTGAGAGAGGATTTTGTCAAAGGCTCATAGTTCCTGGTATGTTGCTCATCCTAGGGCTACAAAAATGTATAGAGATTTGAAGGATGTCTACTGGTTGAATGGTGTGAAGAAGGACAAATAAATATTTATGGCTAAGTGTCTTAAATATCAGCAAGTTACAGTAGAGCATCATCGACCAATTAGAGAGTTGAAGAGTTTATGTATTCTGACATAGAAGTAGGAAAGATTAATATGGTAGTTATCACCGATTTTTCGTTAGCCTAAAATCATGATTCTCTATGGGTAATAGTAGACCTCATGACTAACTTAGCTCACGTCTACCTATTCACAGTAGTTATATAGAAAAATATTATGGTAGGATCTACTTACAACAAATTATCAGGGTGTTAAGGGTACCTTTGACTATAGTTTCAGATAAAGGTATTTAGTTCACGTCATATTTTTAGAGATCATTCCATAGGGGTATTGGTAACTAGGTTTACCTGAGTATAACTTTTCATCCATAGACATATGGTAAGGATGAGAGGACTAATCAAACATTGGAGGATATGCTGAGGGAGTGTGTGATATATTTAAAGGGCCATTGGGTTGAGCACTTGCCTTTGATTGAGTTTTCATACAACAATAATAATCTATCTATTATACGGATGGCTCCATGTGAGGAATTTTATGGAAGGAGATGTAGGTCTCCTATTAGTGTTTCTAGTTGGGTGAGGTGGCTAAGGTAAGGCAATAGGTTTTTCATAATGCAATATAGAAAGTTTAGATTATTCGAGAAAGGTTGAAGAAAGCTCAGAGCACGTAGAAATCCTATTTAGATATGAGAAGAAGATATTTAGAGTTTGATGAGGCTGATTGGCTGTTTCTGAAGGTATCTCTAATAAGGGGAGTTACAAGGTTTGGTAAGAGTAGATATCTGAGCCTGCGGTATATTGGACTCTATCATATTATGAGGAGAGTGAGCAATATTTCCTACAAGTGAGATCTACCAAGGAGTTAAAAGTTGTTCACCCTGTTTTCCATGTGTACTTGTTTATAAAGTGCATGATGGATCCATTATTAGTTGTGTAAGTTGAGGACATTAACATCTACGATAGTTTGACGTATGAGATGTCCACATTCAAATATAATACATTTAGGTTCATTGTTTGAGAAACAAAGAGATATCACCAGACAAGGTTCTTTGGAGAAACTTGTCAGTTGAGGTATCTACATTGGAGGCGTAGGCATACATAATGAGTAGATATCTTCATCTATTTCTTTATAATTACACTTCAATCTGAGGTAATAGCTTCTCAATTAATATTTTATCCTTTTAGATTCATAAGCATGTAGCATGTGGCATTGCATGAGTCCCTTTGTGTTCATGCATGACTTGCTTAGAGTAGAGGTCAGTTGAGGTAGTCTATAGAGTTACGTAAGTCTCTATATGTGTATTCATGTACTATATAAACAATTCATAGTAGCTGAGGTTATTTATGTTAGTATGTATGTTGCTAAATTAGTAGCCTATTCATGGTTAGTTTGACTAAATCTTTTTAGTGGATATCATACTTATGTAAATTTTAGTCATTTGGTCAGTTTTTGCAGTCAAGTTCCTCCTATCCTAGTTGTAACCTTCATTAAAGGATGAATGAACTTAAGAAGGAGATTTGTAATATCCCGTACATGATTTAAGCTCAAAAATAAGTCTAAGACTTAGAAGACTAATATTTTTGTTCCCTGTTGGCCATGATTCTGGACCATGATTCGTAGTATGGGACTCCACGAGTCCATGTTGTTGACTGGTGGAAAGCTACCAGAATTTTGGTGTACCTGACCATTTTTTACTAGTCATGAGTTGTCTAGTGACATTCCACAAGTCATGGAGTTGATTGTTAGGGATAATTCTATAATTCCCATCTCCTTTAACCCAAGATCATTTTTTGTTTTGAAATGGGTTGATATGTATACCCTAAATCCCTATTCACCTTGTTCCTATCATAATCAATCACGTGGATGGATTTTTCTTAAGAATTCTTCCATCAAAGATGTTAATTTATAAAAGCTTGTTTCTCAAAATTCTCTCCATTTAAGTGCTGCAAAAAAGTATGTGGGCTGTGAGAAAGGATTACTTCAATGCTTGTGCCAAATTACCTTTTCCTTAAAGGTTTAAAGTATAGAAGAATGCCTTGGTTT
>JBDJHY010257273.1:0-10565 GCA_039654485.1 Withania somnifera
GGCCTCAATACATGCCAAAACACGCCTGGGGTCTGACAGATCAAGTCTAACCAACTGGTTAGCCAACGACTGGACTTTGACTGCCAATGGCCTCTCAGAAATAGACAAAGGATCAGTTGGAAGAGGGAATGGTTAGGGGAGTCACTGGAAAAATTTTATAGTTAGATTTGAGAATCCAAGTGTCACCAACTTGGGTATAGCTCATACTACCAAAGTATTTATAGTTGTAACATTGCTTGATCACCACAGGAGGTACATCCAACAAGTTTATATTGTGAGCCTCTAAAATGCGAATGGTTGTCATCCTATAATGAAGAATGATGGGTGAGAAAATGTGTCAATCATGTGATAAATGATAAGAGAAGATATTTTTAACATTCACTTGAAAACAAGAAGATAGGTGAGTAAGGTGTCTCATAGAGATAGAGTAGAGTAATAGCCAGGGAATAAAGGTGGTGGAACAATGTGAGTGATAACTCAAGCTTCAAAGGAGAGATCTTTGAGTCCTGATAGAAAGGAAGGGGAGTGAGAGGTATCTAGAGAAAGATACTCTAGAGTAACATCAAGTTCAGAAGGCCAAAAATTCTTAGAAAGGATGGAAATCCCTGAATTGTGGATCAAAAGGATCTTCTGGTCAAAGAGGGAACAATAATGATTTTCCAAGGGTACTTTGAGGCTAAAAATAAATAAAAAGAGAGACAATACAAAGGGGAACATATAACATCATAAATAAGGAAAAAAATAAAAAAGATTTCAAAAATTATTTTTTGATGGGATTTGGAAGAATCCCAAGGGATTTTCTTAGAAAACTGAATCTTTCTTTGAGAAAGGGTTTAGTAAAGAAATCATCCAAATGAGAATCGGTGCCAATATAAATAACTTCAGTATTACCTTAAACATATGATTCAAGAATGAAAATGACGATTAATGTCAACATACTTAGCTCTAGAATAATGCACAAAAAATTTTATCAGATATATAGCATTAGAATTATCACAGAAGATTTTAAGAGGTTTAAAGAAGAGATCATAATCACTTAATTAGTATACCATTCACAGAATTTGAGTACAACATTGACCAATGGAAATGTATTCAGTTTTAGTTTTTGATTGAGAAATTGATCCTTGCTTTTTACTATTCTAGAATATCAAGGAGTTTCCAAGTAACTAGCATCTTCCACTTAGTGCTTTTTCTGTCATTATTATTACCTAAACGGTCTGCATCAGAATAGCCTCAAGAGAGAAATATTTACCTTTTCATGCAATAGTCCCTAGTTAGTAGAAATAACATGATATCTAATATTCTTTTACAGAAGTGAGATGAGATTCCTTAGGGGTAGATTGAAAATTAGCATATTACAAATACTAAACATTATATCAAGTTGACTTGAAGTTATATAAACAAAACTTAGCAATTGATCTGTTACTAGATAGTTTTACTATAGTCTTGAGTTCACCAATAATTTTTCTTAACCTACCAAACATTACTTTATAGATTCACCTTTCTTCATTTGAAATAACACATATTCATAGACTAACAAACTCATGATGGTTTGTTTGACTTTATTAGCTCCTTCATATGTAATTTCTAGTTTTCCCCACATCTCCTTAGTAGTTTTTATATAGAGTATACCAGGGATGGATAATTAAGTATGATTCGCAACTAA
This sequence comes from Withania somnifera, assembly GCA_039654485.1. Lineage (NCBI taxonomy): Eukaryota > Viridiplantae > Streptophyta > Magnoliopsida > Solanales > Solanaceae > Withania > Withania somnifera. The sequence goes on from JBDJHY010257273.1 coordinate 1,667, forward strand.
GACATGATCGTGTACTTAGTTTTCCTCACTTGGTTGGTTACGGGAAGATAACTATAATACATCTAAACTAAATTATCACAACACATGTCGATCGAAGTAGTTGTGGGATTTGTATAGATAGTGATTAGAGGGATGATCATTCCTCTACTCATAGATTAAACCCCGGAACCAACAATTAGATAATTTGAGCTAATTAATTAAATTAATTAAATATGATTTCTAGCAAATCCATAACCCTAGTTCGAGTAATTTATTGATTGAGTAGAAATATATTCTTCTCTAGATTAATCATCTACTAGTTAATTTTAGCATTCTTAGTTTAATTACATTCTCAAATATATTTTTGAAAACTCTCCACTTAAATAATAGTTACGAATTAGTTTAATCCAATTAAACAATTAATACAAGTCCCTGTGGGTTCGACACCCGGCTCGCAAGAGCCACTATATTACTTGTACGATCGTGTAAACTAGCATGTGCATTTGGACGCAACAGTACAATTATTGGTATGCTTCCCTAATTGACACAGCTTGTTTTGAAGGCTTAGTTGTCTTTTAGCCTATTTTAGGCTATTGTTGTCCTTGGTCAACATTTCCATCAAACAACCTCAAATTTTTATTTCATCAATTTTATTGAATTCAGTATGCTTTCCCATGCTAGTAGCATGTTTGATTTATGTTCCTCGGACTCCAAACTCATCTTGAGGGTCCAATTGAGTAAATTCTGCAAAGCTTAAAGTTGTTGATGCATAGCAGGCTGCATATGAGACCTTTGTGCCACTCTAGTGGAGACTCTCCTACATTTCTAGACCCATTGTAGTAGAGGACGCTACTACAGACCCTTGGGTGCTGTAGAGAGCTCTCCCCTGTGACCATATGGTTTGTAAGTGCGGCTGAACTGGGTCTATAAAACCGCATTCATTCTTAAAAATTTCAGCCTTCATTTTCACCTGATGGACTCCATTTTAGGCTTGTTGATCTCTATTCTTAGCTTGGATTATGTATTATTGTCTGCGACAACTTATAGAATTATTTGGGGTGGTGTTTTCTATCATATTCAGGTGTATTTTGAGCTAATTTCCATGTTCTAATTCTTGTATATAAAGTTTTGTATTGTGAACTTTCATGGCTAATTTGGGGGCTCGTTTCTTATCCGTTTGGGCACAAATTTGAACCATAGGTTCCTTGAGCTATGGATTATGCCCTGGTATATTTTTTGTTTCGAGCTGCAAAAACCATGGTCCTATTTTTAGTCTAAATTATGGCTTGACCATTTAGATGGAAGTATGGGTCTCATTTTACTTGCAGTAATATGTATGATCATAATTTAAAATTTTGAGCTATTTGAGACCCTTCTGCTGATTTCAAGCCCTGGCTCTGCTTCCAGGATATTGTATGCCAGACTCACGGTAGGTTAAGGCTTCCCTATCTTTCAGGCCTTAGCAGGATATAAATATCTTAAATTGCCAGCAGTTTTATTAGTTCTTAGGGTTGGTTCCCTTATTTCTATTTATTGTCCTTTTTTTCAATATTCCAGGCTAATGTCTTAACTGATACGCTGATCCCTTATTTCTATTTATTGGTTTATGTAATATGATAGTTGGTTGTAAATCTCAATCCATTATCCTTAGATAGTATAGGATCAATAGTTGTAAATGGTAGTTTTTGATATATGACTCCCTATAGATTAAAGTTTGTGAGATGTATTCGAGTTGAATTATGTTTGGCGAGAATGAATTGAGTAGATAAGATGTAAAACTAGATGGTGAGATCAGTAATAAGGATTGTGTATATGATAAAGAGTAAATGGATAATTAAATTGTGATTCTTTTAGATGTAAAATTAAAGGGATATTTTCTAAATATACATGTATCTACACTTTCCATGACCAAATCAGTTGGTATAGAAATATTTCTACACATAAATGGACTCTGATATTGATACTATAATGGATAACGAGACCTGACTAGGACTTGAATCGACAACACCATTTACCTACTTATGATATTAAGAAACCCTTGAGCTGGGCTTGATAATTGACATGGTTACACTGGTTCCTCTCTTATGTCATAAAAGGACCATTGGCCATCAGATATTGAGAGATAGAAGATTCACCCTAAGTTTACTTTTCTCCATCCCTTTACGTAACATCCTTTTCGAGCTCTGTTTGTACAGTTCGAGCTTATAGGGGAGAGTTAGTTGGGTTTTTGGATGCTTGGTTACACCTACTGATCTTATGGGGGTAAGATAGGTTATTTTTGCCTAATAGAACTTAGTGTACCTTATTATTCTTATGAGGTGTCACTCGGGTTTATTTGCTGCTATATTCTTATTTATTTTGCTAGATTGAGTTGTATCCTTGTTTGCATTTCAGTTTCTATTTAGCTTGATTCTTTCTCTTTTAGCGGTATTTATCATAGTTAATTTTTAATATACTGGAAGTATAGGTATGTTCTCTCTCCCTCTGGTATCCTATTATCTATCCTTGATAGTTTCTAACTATTACTTAGCCTTGTTGATAAATTACTATTATTAGTTAAATCGTATTTCTATTACTTAGCCTAATATAGTGAAGTTTTCCACTTACTTATTGTTTTATATATACATTTATATATCACTTACATATCCTTGTTACATTGAAAACTCACTCTTTATTTACTTTATGTCTTATTTGCTCCTGATTGGCCTATGATGGCTACTGGATACCTGTTGCTTGTGGTAGTTACACCTCTGCAGCTTTTGTAGTGTAGATCTTGGTATGCTTCATCCTATGGTAAATTGATCATGCCATAGCAGTTGTTGAGTTTTTGTTGAATATGGTGAGCACTTATTTTCCAAACTAGCCATTATCCATCAAGTTAGGACTGCCCTTCTTTTATATAGGGGCATACTATACATTTCATATATTTTGGGTTTTTATTGTATCATGACTTACTCAAATTTGTATAGTGATTCCACTTCCACCAATTACCAGGTCTTGGGATTAGTTGTTGATATTGATAAAATGGCATATTACTTGTCTCTTCGGTCTATGGGGAAAATTTCCTATAGGTGGATTATGGTAGGCACCACCTTGAATCAACTTTGGGCCATGAAAACCACTTGGGAGACTAAGAACGATATGGAAGGCGACTATATCCACCTATTTATTGAGTAAGGTATTGCTTCTTACCCTTGTCTTTCTTTTGACTTTTTAGGGATGAACAATGGGTAAATTGGCATCTGCTATAATGAAATTTCCTTGTTACATTGAAAACTCTCATCTTGAAAACTTACTTTTTATTTAAGTTGAAAACTCACTCTTTTAGAGTAGAGGACCATTGTAGTAGTCATTGGGCCACTATTACAATGATCGTATAATGTTTTAGGAATTAAAGCCCCTTTTACAGGTTATTAGCTAAGTGCGATCTCAAGGCTATTTTGCAAGGGTTTGGGTGAAATTCTTCATCGAGGTCAGTTAAATTCCATCCCCAAACACCAGTAATTAGTTTTTATCTTAGAACCATAATGATTATTCATGGTGAAGAAATTTTTGGTGACTGGGAAGTTTTTAGAAAGTCTATGGGTGGATGAAAAATCACCTAGACGTGATCCTATGGTGTGGAATAAAGTTTTTATAACATAGAATTATTACTCATGAACATAAATAATGATATTTTTAGGACAGTACAAAATCCTTGGCTGAACTAGGGCTGCAAAAAAGGGTTAAAGCTAGTGGAGTTTATTCCCAAGGCTTAATTTATCATATACTTTATTTGTGTTGTATTCATTAGTAGACCGTGGAAAGGATGAAGATTTATAGAAAAGAGAAAGCATCGGTGACCTATTTTGTAAGTCAAGATCATCTATTTGAGATCAGTTATGATTTAAATATAGTTAAGACTCTTATTAGTGGCTAGCGCAAATTGCTTTGAATAGGTAAATCAATCAGTTGTCTTGAGGATCCAACATTAATCCTCTCATACCTACTAATTGATGTACCTGAGATGCATTTTCTCTAGCTCCTGAGAACGACATTATATGAGAGGGATAAGGCTAAGCAGAGCGAAAAAGGTTTTCCATGAGATGGGAAATGAAAACTATTTTCCCCACATGAAGTTTGTGAATAAGTGATTGTCAGACATATTTATGATTGTGTATTGTATTGATGTTGATTAAATTGATATTGTGATGAAAGGTGTGAAGTGGTCTTGAAATAATAAGACACTTATGAAAAAGATTAAAGTCCTTGATATTATCGATTTGGTCTTGCGCCAGTATAATATATATATGCTAACACTATTTGGATCAGGTGTTTTATTGATAGAAATTATTTGTTATTTATATAGATCACGTATCATGCCGCCATGGTACATGGACCTACAATGTACAGTATAGGTCATGATTAGAATACAGAAATAAGTTCCTATGTACATACTAACAATATGAAATAATAAGATTACACAAAGATATGGTGATAAAAAATGAACCAAAGAGACTTAATTGAAAGATTGAAGTGACGTGTGTTTCACTTTCTTTTGACTTGTGAGATTGAGATGATAAGTGTTTCTCACTTGATGCTATTGTTGAGATTGATGATATGATTTGATTGATACTGTATTTCATATTTACATTCTATATGCATTTTTCCTGATTACTTGTTGTTGGTTGAGTTATATTTGTTACTGACTGACCGATGATGCCTAGCAGTACATATAGGTTTGTATGGATAGTACCTTTGCTCATTTTTTATTGAGTGCAAAAGGTTTTCCATAGGCTTAGTCTCACAAATCGAAAATTGAGTTATGATGGCATCTACATCCCTCCTATAGAATAGCATAACTTGGGCCCAGAGTGTAAAACAATGTGCCAGTACCAAAAACCAAAGAAAAAGAGAAGGGACTTGCAAAGAAGAAACAAAAGAAAACACGATAATACAATACAAAAAATAACTCTATAGAACCTGGTGTAGTGATTGTAGAGAACCAATATACAAAAAGTACAAAATACAACCCATAACGGGTAAAAAAACTACATAATAGCTATCCAGATTCCAACTAGAACAGTTGTGGAGACCGAAGGAGGAATGACAAGCATGAACGCCACTACTCATTGTATCTCCTGAAGCAGCACCAAACTAGCTCGCACGATCACGTCCATTCTATTGACTCGTGCTAAGATCTATATCACTAAAGATGCAGAACTGTAGCATGAGTACGAAAAGCAATAGGTACCTAGTGAAATCATAGGTCGAAAGGGAAAAAGTAAGCATAAGCAAGGTAAATAGGGATAAAAAATAAATAATTCAATGGAAAATAATATACAATAGAAAAAGTGTAACTACAATAATAGATAGTAAGTGAAGTGAAGGATCAACTATCAATGAGTGCAACATAAACTAACAACTATGAAGGAAAGTCACTATCAAGGTGTAACACAGAACCTGGGCCACACGAAAATCGTGACCAAACATGATAGGTACCTGAAGCTCCAATATAACCAACATAAGGAAGGGCCAATAAAAAGAATAGGAACATAGGGAATGTAACTACTGAACATAATAGTAACTAAAGAAATAAAAGTAATCAACAACATAGAAGAGTAACCATGAAGCCTAGCTAGAAACCGACACATGAACACATAAGTAACCCAAGGGGGCTTCCCCGATAAGCCTCGAGGAGTGAAACCAAATACATAGGTATGCAGTGCAAATGGGCAATGGAAAGTAAATAGTGGTTTGTAGGCACCCTTCCCAGTACAAAGACTCTACCATGAGAGGACCCATGAAAGCTACCCCCTTACTTGCCCCTCCTACTCTAGCATACCCCTTTCCCAGTCCCCTCTCCCGGTTTACAACTCCTACTTAGTAGGAATATATTAGGCATAGACACCTAGTGTCATATGGTCTATGGAGAGATCTAATTCAATAGACAAAATCCTCGTAAAAAGCCAACTAGTGGTATAGTCATCGGGGAAAAATGCCAAAACTCGAGCTCAACCCATGTATCATATCTTAGTGGAAAACTCAAGTCTAGCCATGTAGAAAAAATCCAAATCAGTAAAACCCAACTATCTCCATGTAGGAAATATCTAGAAATCAAAGAGAGTGAGAAAATAGAATAAAACGGTTTGAAAAAATAGCTCCATACTGCTCATGAGTGCAGTCGTGGAAGATATAAATATATAAGTAATTAGTTTCAGATTAATATTCTTTCAAAAATCAAGTCAACTTATAAAACATTTAGTGTATGATCACTACACAGAACCAATCAATAGGCTAAACTGTTTTAAGGTTTCTAAAAAGACTCCATAGAATGGCTACCAAGACCTAATCGCAAGGTACACCCTCTCCTAGCCCAACTACGGTGCCAAGTCACGAGTAATTGCAATAAAGATGACACAAATCCCCAACAACGCCTGTTAAGGGATAAACATATTCCTATATAGGAGAAAACACAGAGCTATCACATCTCAAGCCAAAAAGAATCACTCCTAGGCTCGCACCGGTTAGGAAACAATATCATCACACATGCTGCTAACTATTCAACAAAACATATCCGGCTATCTATAGTTAGGTGACCGCACACATCCTAATCATACACAATACCTCATGTAGAACACAGAATAATCCACCTACATAGATCGACTCTAAAGCCACTAACATAAACTAGGGGATAACTACTATGCTCTAACCACTAGTATAATCCCCTACAAAACTTCACTACATTCCAGAGTCAACATATAAACAATACTCACCAAAGATTATACTCTTATCCAAACCATACTATCTTCTAAAGTCGATCTTGGACACGCAGTAGGGCAACATAGCCCTAGGGTAAGAAACTAAGCTATAAGCTAGCTATATAGCCATAGGCTATAAAAAGAACATAACAAGAATCCAACTAGAAATCCCAGCCTCGAGCTGGCACTTTACCATACACATACTACACCAATACCTAGTTTGAAAAAAGTAGATTGTAGCCTACCAGGCTCAGCGAAGACCTTTAAAGTCGCTCTGGAATAAACTGAGAATCACAAACGAGCTCAACATCACACGAATCTAGGAAAAATGTAATCCATGATTCAAGAGAAGTAAAATAATACCCATATTTCTATATATGTAATGGGTCGAAATCCAAACTAAAAACTGGTCTATAAACCCTAACACCTTGGAAAAATAAAGTATTTATACCAACATGTACAACATAACTCATACATCATATGATATAAAATAGGGCTCAAACTAATGGTAGAAAATAAAGAAACAAGACTGTATAGTTTATGTAATAAGGAATATTATAACAGAGAAAACAAAGAATTACCCAGTATAAACTAACGTAGAATCACTTGAACACATTTTCAAGGATAAAAACCTCAATTTGGAACCTTAATTAATCATCAACTTTCTTAGTTCTCATGGAAAACTTGGAAAACTTTAGTTAAAAATTACCGAGAAAGAGAAGAAAAAGATTTAAATAGGCCTTCCAGGAAGTCATGCAATCGCAGTGCAGGCCACATGATTGCGACCTTTGGATGCCTCACACTCCACAATCGCAATACATACTGGGCCTATCCTAGCAATCGCAGCCAAGGCCACACGATCACGACCCTTTGGTACCCAACCAACCTCAATTTGAATAATTGAGGCTTAGAATGGAAAGTAGTACGATTTCGACAAACCATGTATGAAATATTTTAATTGATATTTTAGACTCAATGGAATCCAAAAAAGGAGATTTGGGATCAAACAAATCGAGTAAGGCCCAATGTAGAAATAATGGAAGAAATTTTAAAATGTAAAACTGCTAGGGAAGCAACCTACGGATCCCAGCAAGTTACAAATGACTTGGGAAGTTACAAGAATGCTCTAAACTCAGCGAAATTGTAGGAACAATGGAAATTTCCCCGAGGGAAATTACAATATCCTCCACTAAGGAAACTTTAGTCTGCTAAATTTAAAAGGGAAATAGTACATGAAGTCTAAGACAACAAGAATGAAAAATTCACATTACTCTTTTAGCCTTCCAATGAAATCCTCGATTGGACCACACGCCCATCAAATTTTCATAATAGAAATATATCTGGACCTGATCCATTTAAATCTTTTATCAATAATTGCCTCAGGATGCTTGACATAAACTAACCTATTATCCAATCAAGATAACTCATTAAAAAATTTATGGGAGGGTCCTGACATATAAAAATAAGTCACAGAGACGTGTACAGAATAGGGTGTACTGCTACTAACTCCAAAGGTAGGGTCAATCTTTAGGTAACTCCACTATTTACTCCGTGACCCCATATGGCTCTCAAAGAACTCATAATCATCTGGTATCTGGTCCTAAAATATGAAAGCAAATCTATAATATGTGTAGCTCCTTAGTATACTCTGTGCTATATGAAATCTAACCCGAATAGGTCTGACTCACTATGTAGCATCTCAAATCAATTCAGAAGTCTGAAGTCAAATCTCAACATTACTATAAATGTCAATCAGTGATCTACAATGTATACCATCGAATGGTGCCATCTGAACACCAGAACAACAACTATCATCATATGATATTTAACAAGGATAAATGTCAACCTAAAACATTATCACAATCAAGGACACAAGCTTATGGTATATCCCGAGGTACCAAAATTAGCCATCCCACTAGTAGTCAGTCTGTGGATGGAAAAATCAGTAGTGTTTTATGTTGCATCCAACTGGACACGCAAGTGTACGCAGTCATACAAGTAATAGAATGGTTCTTTGTGAACCGAATGTCAAACCCACAGGGACTTGGAATGTACTAATTAGTTCAGCAAAATAAGCTAAATGAAGACTTCCCCTTAGAGTGCAAATTAAGAATTCAAGATAAGGTATTAACTACTGTGTAATTAAAGTGCTCATAAGCTAGAAATAAATGTGTGTGGAT
>JBDJHY010257301.1:0-10565 GCA_039654485.1 Withania somnifera
CATAACTCTGTTTAGCTTCAACAGCAATATACGTGGATATATTCATTGCATATATAATAGTGATGACATGATAACTAACTTATATATGAAACTATATAGAGAATACATCATATGATTTCTATGAAGTATAAACTAAAACAAGTATAGCTATGATGACAATATGGAGGCCCGATTCCTAAAGATTATGCCAAGTTCTCTGAATGTACAACTAATAAATCGAAAAAAAGTTGTGAATAAATACCATAAATACCAGGGAATAGAATAACTAATATTCCTATCCTTGTATCATATTAGCAATTATGAACCTAGTGGAGAAATATGTGACGTCGGAGTCATGCCTTACGTCAGAGGAGGGTTTTAGCTTACATACCTCAACTCATGTTCCTACGATTACAATTGATTGGAACCTTCCCTTAAAGCACATAAACTTTATAAAATTAAATGATACAGTCATTACGTATAGCGCACAAACTCATTCAAGACATATTGGCGACACATCGGCTAATAGGCGAGAGACTTGCTCGACGGACTCTCTTTATACCTAGGCTTCTTTATACTACCCTTCTCTTATTAAAATTATAATTTAAGACTCACATTGGAAATATTTTATTAGCTAATAACCATGCTTTACCCACAAAATATTATATAAGCTCAAGGGGCAGCATGTTCGCACAATAGTCAAAAACTCAGTTTATCGCCACACCCTTTGATTCCAACTCCAAAAATAGCCACAAAAAAATAAAAACATAAGGTTTCCATCAAAAAAAGCAATCAAAACATATATTACAACCTTAATATAGTTCAATAAAATCACCACAACTAGGACTCGAGGCTTCAAATCACCGTCCCACGAGTTCATACTACAAATATGTCTAGAATTGGTTCTTTCTTTTCAATTATAGGAATGGATGGAGGAACTGAATTCTACTTTGATTTTCTGTATAATTTGAACCAACATATAACCTCCTTAATACAAGATTTTCCTTGCGCAATAACACCTTAAAACGGTAGTAAAACAAGTCAAGACCACCATAAAGTTGAAAGGAGCATCTATGGAGTTTCTTCCTCCAAAGGCTACCCAAACTCCCACAATGTGTGGAGTTAATATCCAACACCATAACCACTAACCATGAAAAATACATCCATAAACATACCTTTGATCGTTTAAATACCTTGAAGAACCAAGAGCTCTATATGGGAGAAAAGAGGTGTTCTTGGTTTGTGTTGAGAGAGAGAGAGAGAGATTTATGATTTAGTGTAGTGTTAATATAGTGGAATGATTTAGAGTATTTTATCAATATATGTATGTATATTAACTTATTTACATGGTTCTTGGGCCTCGACTCATGGGCTAGCTCATTATTTCCATTCTAAACAACTTTGGTCCCAAAAGTTCAAAGTAGATGATCCACCTACCTTTACTTTTTAAGAATCTTGAATCTTTCCAAAGTAGGTGATACACCTACTTGTACCATTTTTATATCCTTTATACGCTTCATTTGATATAGTTTACACATACAAGTAGCTCAAGAAAGTATGACATCAAAATAATTAACTCAATCATATAAAAAATTCAAGAATGTTGGGCTCTTAAGCTAATAGGGGATATACTTTATCTCAAATTTTATTGTGCTTCAAATTTTAAATTACACAATATACACTCTTTACTTAGAATGTTCTAAAATACAATCCATTCCAATTTTACCCTAATTTTCACATTTTCAAATAAATTTGTCGACATTAACTTAATCGCACGAGGTATTACAGAAATGGTCTCAGTACTAATTTTGACAGTTTTGTGAGCTCTAGAGCATAGAATTTGGTATATATAGATCCTTGGTTTGGGTACGGGGGATTTCAGTGTGATTTTATCTCATTTGACAAGATAACAGTTGGCTGGAAGTTGAAAGTTTGACTTCGGTTAATATTTGATTATCAAAGCATTGGATCATAAAGTTGACTACTCTATCAACTCTGAGATGTCGAGTTTAGATTATCTAGGTTGTTGGTTCTTGTCTTGAATTAGATGAACTTATTTTGAGTACTCGGTGGGAAACCCTAAAATTTAGCTTAGTGTTGACTTGGGTTAATATTTCAACAAAATAATCTTGCACTAGAATTCCATTTGCACTGTTTAATTCTAAATGACATTTGTAATTTAGTAGCACATATGGTTTGTGTTCATTTGAGTTCAAACGTATTTCGGACCTCTATTTACTACTTAAATTTTTTTTGTTTTGCTACAGTTGGTGCAGACCCAGTTGCTTAGTGTTAATACGATCATGGGCGCCATTTGTGCTGGCCTGGGTTCCAAATTATCGCACCCTGTTGCGTCCTTGGTACTTAGGTTCCTGGGACAGCATTACATGATCGCTGGTCTAGCACCGACATCGCTGCTCTATTGCCATGTGTATATAAAACCCAAACTCCAAAATTTTAGTCCAAAACTTGATCTTTCCTCCACCAACTTCACTTCCACACTATTAATTCTTGTATTTTTCATTATTGTTGAGCTTGGGAAGCTAGTGTTGAGCATCAATCAGTCTTTCCCTCTTCATTATTTGGTAATTCTTTTTTAAAATTTCAAGCTTTCATGGTGAAAATTCCCTTTCTTCTTCTTTTAGTAATTCTTGGTTAATTCTTGAAGTGGAGTTTTATTTTTAAGCTTGGAAGGCATTAGAGATTATTCATAATTATTTTTTTCATCGATTTTTGGTAAGTTTTTCCTCTAAATTCTGTGTATTTTTTTCCTATATTTTTCAATTTCACTCAAAATTTCTTTTTCTTTTTTTGGGCTCAATTTGAGTTCCGCTTATGCTCAAATTTAGGGTATATGTTTCCCGCATTGAGTGGAACCCGATGGTACTTTTTATTTGGAGTTTTAGATTGGGGGGCTAGGAGCCTATATTTTACCCGAATCTTAATATAGCTAGAATTAGAATTATGGGTATTATTTTATTTCTTTGATGTGTAGATTACTATTTTGATAGTTGTGTGTTCGTTTACAGCTGTTTGGAACAGCTTGAGATGAGATCAGTATTTGCAGATCTTTTCATCAAATGTCAGGTAGGCTATAGCCTACTTATTTTAGTCTAGGCATATATTTGATATAATTATAGTATTTATCATATATTTGGATTGGGTTTTATAGGTTGGTACCTTTGACTCTTTGCTGCTTCTTTTGGTCTGATTTCTTTTACTTTTTGCTCGATATTTGTGGTAGAACTAGAGATCACCCCATCGTGGTCTTAAGATGGCCTTGTACTGACTCCTAGACATAGTATGATGGGTTATTTATAATATACACGAGTCTAAGGAATTGATGTTTGGTTCTTAGCTGCTATAGAGCTTGTCCGAGCCTATATAGGGTTGGTAGGATGATTGTGGACTTATTGATTATGGTTGTTCATGGAATTATCATGAATAATGACTTTTTTACATTGATTTCTACTATTTCATGGCCGAGATAGAAAAATCAATTTTGAAACCTGTCATGTGCTTGAGGGCCTATTTTTAGTATTATAAGACTACAATGAACTTAAACTTGTATTTTAAATAGATTTTTTGTAATAAAAAGTAAAAAATGAAATTTTTCATTATTTTCAAACTAATACTAGACTCGACTAGATCCGAACTCTAGACATTAAGTTTTTCTACTAATTTTAGACCCGAATGAGGTCAAACACTGATATTGAAATTTAAAACTATTGAGATAGAATCGACAGGGGCCAAAGCATAGTTATGAGAACTTATGAGTTAGTTGTATGCGAATAGAGATCCTCCATGGACCTTGTCGTTCTGGTCTACGGGCGCTTGAGGAGGAATACATGGGGGAGTAAAGGTATATGGGAAAAACCATTTTATGGATCCTGCTTGTTGGGACTACGGCACCGGAGAGTGTACGAGTTTTACTAGAATCATTTCATATCATTTTTGCACTATTCTACCATTGTTTGTTGTTCGATGGTTAAACTCTAGGAGACCGGTAGAGTTTTTTTTCACTATTTGTATCCCTCGAGTATATATGCACTCATTAGGATTGTAGTTTGGTTACTTATACTTGATTATACTTTAGGTATTTATTACTTCTACATGTTTTCTTTTTGTCTTGTTACTATTTAGTTATTTGGTGATATAAACTCTTCCTCCCGTACCACTATTGAGATTACTAGTATACTGCCACTCAAGTACGTCTCAACTTCTTTTGTATGAGTTCTTCTGTGATAGTTAGTTAGTTTAGGTACTTGTTTATTGCTTCATGATCCATCTAGCTGACTGTTTATGTTGTTCTGCTTCTATTTGCTTACTTTTTTGTGTTATATTCTTATCTGTCTATTTACTATTTTTATCTTTTATATGCGCCTAGTCGGCCTTTAATGCCCATTTGGTACCCGTCCCTTCCACTATAGGTACTTATAATATACTTCTACATCTTCCCTGGTGCAGATCCTAGCACAAGTTGTCGTTGTTGATTGAGGGGCTCATGCACTGTTTTGGCATTTCATAGGTAGGAGCGAGCTCTTGACGACCTGAGTTAGCTTCTTTTATATATATATATAATGAGAAAGTTGTACATTTTGATATCGTTGTATTTTTATTTGATGCTCTTGTACTTAGTGGCTATCATATCGTGATACCAGGTTGTGGGATTTTGGATTTCATTTTGTATTGAGATTTTTATCTTATCTTTCTGTTTCTTACTTAGCTTCCGCATTTATTTTCATTTGTATATGTTCCTATTGTTATTGTTTGTGTAGTGGTCCATTATTTGTCATTTCGGGCTACAGGTTGATTCGCCTACAAGAGTGATTGTAAGTACCATCATGAAATTGGACCATGACAAAGTGTTGAGGAAAAAACCTCTTTGTGGAGTTTTCAAGGCCTTCTCTTATGCAAAGACGGATATTGTTTTACAAGTTACGATTTATTTATATTTTTCTGAGTTGTAGTTAATTCATTTTTTTTTCAAGTTACAATTTTTTTATATTTTCCAAGTTATAATTTGTTTATATGTTTTGAGTTTTAATTTGTTTACATTTTTCAACTTATAACTAATGCATATTTTTCAAGATATAACTAATTTATATTTTTCAAGTTACAATTAGTTTATATCTTTGAAGTTACAGTTATTTAATAACAACATTAATACTTGGTCGATAAAGAAATTTTTTATCGATTTTCAAGGTCTTTCATGTACAAAAGACGGAGTTTATTTTATTTTATTTTATCAATTTTGATGAATATTTATTTGTTGTTAGTATTTTATTTTGTGTTTTATAACTCGAATTAAAATTTTGAGATATTTGAATTTAGAGTTTATAACTTATTCATTTTGACTAATGATATACAAATATTAGGTCGTCCTATGAAGTTTTCCTTGAATTATTGGATTCAGGAGAGTCTTTTCTCTAATCCAATAAAATTAGAAGTTGAGATTTTGTACTTATTCATTTGTTCTTTTGAACTTATTTTTTATTAATTAATCAATGATAGATAAATATTAGGTCATGCGTCTTTTTTATGTTTTACTTTATTTTTTACATTTAGTTCTATCTTTACTACACTTGCATACATGATTTTTATTTCCTCCTTAGTTGAAAAAAATTATTTCACCTGGGATTCACCATTATGGACTCTGAAGGATGCTTCACTCCTTTCCTTTAGAATAACCCGAACCCTTACCTAGGCTTTGATTTTCAAATAAAAGGTTTTCAAAATTGTCTTTTAAAAATGATTTTCCTAAATTTAGGTGGTGATTCTCATTCTCTTTAACTCTTTTAAAATTTCAACCAATTTAATTTATTTGTTGAGTCCTGATATTTCACTTTATCATAGAAGATGGGATGTTGGCATTGTTATTATTTTCTAGTCTTTACTTTTTTCTCAAGTAAGTATAGAATTAAGGTGTGTTCTAACGTGTCTACCCGATAAAACAATCCAGACAAAAAAATATGACAATGCATGCATGCACACTGATTTATTACTAAGCACTTTTACCTATTTCGTTAATTTATCATGGTTTCTTCAATCCTAGTTATCGAATTTAGCTACTTAATTGTAATAACAATATCAAAAATTAATAAAGAAAGAGTAGTAAATTAGAAAATTAATTAATAATAAACGGATCATAATATGATATAAACTCAAAGGTGTCATTAGAATATCTGTAAGTATAAATGATAATATCCAAAGTGAACCTCTAAAAAAAAATCCTAAGTAATGTATTTATATACATAACAAAACTTATATTAGATAAACTAGGAAAGCATGAGTGACAGCCTTCCCATGAGTCGTACAAAGGAGTCACAACTCGTGGATTTCAACTCAGGACTCGTACTGTTGCATTTCTCAAAATTCTTCTAGACTTTACGAGTCATATCAGGACTTGTGGTCTTTGAGTTACAGCTTGTGTGTTGCAATCGTGAATCTGGCATTCAAATTTTTACCTTTTGATCCTTTTTTATGAACAAGTAGTATGACTTGTGGAATTGGGGTTATGAGTCGTGAAAGGCTTTGTGATCCTAAGGTTGAATTGCAGCACTTTTGGAAACTTCTCGCAGGCTAGCAGCAGGGTTCATACATCTCTTTTCACGAGTCGTGGCATCAACCTTGTAATGCTCAACTTCTGGTTCTTTATGACGAACAACCAGTACAAGTCGTATGATGGGATCATGACTCGTACACCTTCTCACAATTCTACTCATTTACTTTTGAGCCTTATTTTCCTACAGAACACAAAAATACACTATATCCGCATAAATATCCTTATAGACGTGCAAAAAAAAATATCCTTAAGTATAAGTTATGCTAGAATTAATTGTTTTGGTATTATTTTTTATTGATTGTTTGGTTTGTTGTATTAAAAAATATGCATTATATAATTTCTTAAAATAAATTGATTCTTTATTAAAAAAAATATCATCCACCTTATTTAACTATTTATATTACTGATGTGTAAAAAAAGATTTAAGACGATATTTTATTATTTTAAGTATTTTATCCTAAGATAGATTATTCCAGGATTATTATTTCATATAGAGGTGGACAACTTATCCCAGTACTAATTATTTATTCTAGGATAAGATATCTCAAGTTTTGTAACCAAATTAAAGATTAAGAAATACTAAAAATTTATCCCAATATTATTTCTCCTTATTCATCACACTAAACAACTCCTAACGGTACAATTAGAGCGTCGACAGTCTAAGAGATTCCTTAAGATTACTACCCGATAATCTGAATAGATTAGCTCATAATATATGTCCTGAATTAGGATGCTGTAGTGGGAGGCGAGGTCAACGGTAAGTGAACGAAAACCGGTAGAAAATTCTACAACATCCACATTAGGAATGGAAAGACCGATCAGACACTTGCTTTTTCCCAGCAAAGGTACCGTTTACAGCTCAATCCGTAAACTCCTTTTCTGGTGTAGATCCCCTTCCTTATGAATCAGTTCCCCGGGTTCCATCAGTTGGAATTCTAGATAGAACCTCCATTTCCCACCGTCGATTTTACCTACTATTGGATTTGAACCAATGACTCTCGCCGTATGAAAGCTAGACGAGGAGTTGGGTAGAGAGATAATAGATCCCCCCCTAGGATGGTAGCTTCTATTCCTTGATTGCCCAACTCTGCCCGGGGGTTGGCCTTTGTTGGCTTATAGCTCAACTAGTAAAGCGCATGGCTTTTAACTTGTGATTGTGGGATTGATTCCCACAAACGACATTACTCGACTTATTCACTTTCACTTAGATATCTAGAATTTGACCATAGATTCTAAAATATTTTTAATAAGTAAATTTCTTAATGAAACTTTAAGTGAAGTTGGGCACGTGTTTGGTATAGTTTTTTGGAAAATATATTTAAAAAAATATAATTTATACCTATAAGTTTTAAAATTATTAAAAATATTCATAAATTTGTATTATCATTTTATAATGAACATGTTTCGTAATAAAATTAAACTCACAAATAGGGAGAATACTTTAGAATTATTTGGAGGAGACAATGTTAATATCATAGTGGTTTCATATGGCATCTCTAACGTCAACAATAACTCTAAGCGGATATGTGCTCTTTAGTTATTACTTAGGATTAATAAATAGTACTATAATTATATAAAATATTAAAATTTAAAATTATTATAAATGATAGATTCAAATATTATAAATATCTATTAAATTATAGTTGATATTAACCAAATCATTGTGAGTACATATTAAAATAAGATTAAGGTTTATCTTTAGGAAAAAAAGTTAGGCAAATTTATCTTATAAATTGAGATTTTCTTCACTGTAAGTCATCTCTGAACATCTTCAATAATATCTCACGTAACATATTGTAAATGTCTATTAAATTATAGTGGATGTTTATCAAGCCATTGTGAGTACGTATCAAAATAGAATTGAGGTTTATCTTTGAAAAAGAAAAAAGCTTGGCAATTTTTTTTCTTATAAATTGAAGGTTCTCATCGTAAATCATCTCTGAATATCTCCAATAATATCTCACATTTACAAATATGAAGCTCTATTTTTTCTACCTTATTTTTTATTTTTATTATATTATATCATAACATGTTATTAACACGAAGTCGCTTTTTTTACGTTATTCTTCGAAGTTAGATCCAATTCTTACCAGGTACGCATCTATGATATAACTTTGAAGTTGTCGAGCATCATTGTCGGTTCTTTACAATGTTACAGAAACTTTTCTAAGCCACTGAAAGAAAAGACTAACAGAAGCAGACTTTTGACTATTTTTTAACTTTTCACATTATGTTCCTAAGTTTTATCTTTTTGTACGCACTTCAGTTCAAAAGCTTTACAACTTGATTATCATATTTACATGCACCAAAAATATGGCCTGGTAATATCTAAAGCAATAACTTATGTTAACAAATGTTTACCTTATCGAGCAGTTTGATCAATATTAATGAGATTTAATAAAGACCGACCTTTGTTTTATTATTGGAAAGATAGATATGTTGTCATGACCTGATTTTTCAGGTCATGAGGACACCTACATCCCACCAAAGAAAAATCACCAAACAAGCATGCAGAGCGAGACAAAGGCGGATGATAAGACAAAACGTAAGGAACAAGAATAAGCAGATGTCTAATACAATAAAATAAATCTCAAAACCTATATCTAGTGCATGAGCTACTATCGAATATATACAAGTCTGAAAAGTATATATACATCATTGTCTATATAATCCAAGAAAGCAGTAGTAAACTAAGATGAGATAAAGTAGTATCCGAACGTTGTGGACCATCGTCTACCTTGGAATCAGAATAAATAGCTTGAGCTCACAGGATCAGCGGGGATGACTCGTACTCAGATCTGCACAAGAAAATGCAGAGTGTAATATGAGTACAAAAACAATAAAACAGCCCAGCAAGAATCATCAAACATTGGGCTTATAGAAGAAATAAAAGCAGTAAATAGACAGATAAGTAAAAACAAGTCACACAAATGAAACAAGTAGAGCAACAAAGAGACCATCTAACAGGATAAAGACAAGTAGATATCCTAGATAACTAGCTAACAATAAGGAAGATTCAAGCAAACTAGGGAAAGAACATACCTGAATCCATGCTCAGCTAATAAAGCATAAGGCAAATAACAAAAGAGGTCGTATGCTAGTAACCTCTAGGAACGAAAATAGGAAGAAAGACTAGCTACAACAAGTATAACAATAAAGGAGCATGAAAGGATACCTAATAGATATAAATCTAGCACATAACAGTGCATCTGAATAGTAATAAGTAACAAGAAAATCCCAATGGCCATTCATACGATTGAGATATACAAAGAAGTGACTGCAAACCCTCTGGCATCCATACTACCGAAGAGTACAACCAGCATGATAATGTGATGAATGCTAAAAATAAATGTGTATACTCCTCCTTCGGTATCCATAGGTCCGGCAGGTAGGATCCATAGAAGGAATTCTCATGTATACCTCTACTCCTCGTGTACCTCTCCACTAGTATACCACCAGCCCAGATCGACAAGGTCCATGGTGTGCATCACCACATACTAACTCAATACTCATAATGGAAATCGTTACCTCAAAATATCAATGTATGAATGAGTGTCCGGACATCATTGGGTCTAAATTACAGTAATTTCAATGTCGTTGTTGGGGCGTCACCGAGTATGGTAGTAAATCGGGTCGGTCCGATCCTGTCCGAACCAACTGGTCCTTGGACCGGCCGGGTTCCAGTCCAGTCTGGTCTTCCACTATTTAGAGCCGAGTTATTTTCGGTCGGTCCAAAATATTTGATCCGAAACGCTCCAACCCACGTGAACAGTGTCTGGTCCGACTCATTGTGAATAGTGATTTTAATTTACAAAAAAAAATGTGTATAATTAATACAAATATATATTTATATAGCTTAAATTTAAAATTAGTACAAATATAAAAGAGTTATTAATAATATTTACATATAAAAATATATAAAAATAAAAACTAATGAGTAAGGATATATACTAAACATACTAAGTTACTAACGATATATATAAAATATACTAGAGGTATATACTATAACATAAATATATCT